>QLTV01001119.1:3482985-3495028 GCA_003457575.1 Thermophis baileyi
GACCAGTGAGGTCGCACAGGGTTGGCCTTCTTCAGGTCCCGTCGGCCAGACAGTGCCGGCTGGCGGGACCGCGGGGGAGGGCCTTCTCTGTAGCCGCTCCGACTCTGTGGAACCAACTTCCCCCCGAGATCCGTACTACCCCCACCTTACTGGCCTTCCGTAAAGCCCTTAAGACCTGGCTTTTCTGGCAGGCCTGGGGCCAATAGTTGTTCTGTGTGGCCCATGCATGGTTGCGTGAATGTTTTATTTTAAATATAGTTGGGGTTTTTTTTTCCCCCCCTTTCTTTTTTAAATTGTTTTTATATGTTTTATTTTTTATGATGTAAGCCGCCCAGAGTCCTTCGGGAGTTGGGCGGCATATAAATTTTATAAAATAAATAAATAAATAAATAAATAAAATAAATATCTATGTAGGAAAAATTACAGAGCAGGATCCAGGTTTTCTCTAGTAGTTCAAAATGGTTATCTGTACTTTTGTAATAGGGAAGCTAATCATCTTTCAATGCTAAAGAATGTGACTGCATGAAGAAAAAAAAATCCACTGGTCAACAAATTTCAAGCCTTCCCCTCTCTATTTTTATGTAATGTGAATTGCTGCTTCTGGAACCTGTTTACATTTATTTCCATATTATTTTATACAATGGTAAGGATGCTCACCTCCTCACGCATCTTTTTTACTGTCTCTCCTTTCTGCAACAAGAAGAAAAGAAACAGTTGTAAGAACAAACTGACTAAAATGTCATTACTCTTCATGTGACACATAATACGCAGATTGTTATCTTTTGCCTGGTATCTATGTAATACTGATAAGCACTGCCCAATCAATAAAGTTGTATTATGGAAGCAAGGTAGAGTGTTGAGAAATTAGAGTGAATTTGAAAATCTTGGAACTCATAATACTGAATATGCACAATTTATAATCAAATATGATTCAGAATCTGAACAATTCAAGTTCTGTATGATTAAAGGAATGCAAAACTTGTATACAATTATAGAAATTGAATAGTGGGCATTTCAGTGAAAATGGATATTAAGTTCATCCTGAACTTAATTAATTCTTAATTAATTAATTCTTAATTAATTCTTAGAGAGAATTAATTTAAAGTATTTTAATCACTGATTTTATCACTGCAGTCATGATTGCTATAAAAAAGTTCATGATTGATCTTTTTTTCTCCAAAATGCTGGAAATGCAATGAACAATTTGATCTTTTCCCCCCATTCACAGTAGCAATGTTGCAAAGGTCAACAATACTGGAAATTAATTCATTGTAGAATGGAACAAATCTTTAAAGTCATAATCCTGTTTCAATCTGAAATATTTTTTTGGACTTCACCAAACCACATTTTCCTTCAAAATACATAGAATTGGCATTATACATGGTAATGGTTGCATTATATGCTTTTTATTGGAAAATAATCTCCAACTCCTTTATGGAAGAATGGTTAATTAAACTGTGGGAATATTCTTTGATACTTTGAATAACTTCATATCTAAAAAGTAAACCTTATGTTCATTTCAATCTTATTTGGAAACTATTTCTGGAATACAGTTCTGTAAATGGAATTGTGCCACATCCTGCACAAGAGTTTAGAGTTGTTATTCCAATCTGACATAGAGTTTACAGATTATTTACAGTATTCTTTCAATGTATTTTTTTCTCTTATTGACTTAACTTGTGTTAAACAAATATTTTTACAATTCAAAAGAGACATATTTTGATTAGAAACTGAATATGAAATATCTTAGAGTACTCTAAGTTGTTAATTGTGTATTGCAGTATATTAGCCAAATAATATTTAGATCTCCTGGTTATGCAAGAGTTTTTGATTATCCACCATCCATATTTTGTTGCTTATATTGTGGTTTTTTCATTACTATATTTTCTATAGTTTTTGTTTTTGCATATTATTCAGTTAGTCATGATTGGAGCCATACAAAGTAGGTTTTAGTTCAGAGAAAAATAGGCATCAATTTTATCTGTTTTATTGTGGACCCAGATGCTTTTGCTTTAATGTGGAGATACGTATAAAATTTTCCTGAAATTTTACCTTTAGTAAAATCTCTCTCTCTCTCTCTCTCTCTCTCTCTCTCTCTCTCTCTCTCTCTCTCTCTCGCTCTCTCTCTCTCTCTCCCTTTTTTTTCTCTTTTTTTCTTTTCTGTATATATGTATATTTTTTTTTTCTTATTTTATCTTTTTTTTTCTCTCTCTCTCTCTCTCTCTCTCTCTCTCTCTCTCTCTCTCTCTCTCTCTCTCTCTCTCTCTCTCTCTCTCTCCAACTATATGGTCTCCTTTGGTGTATTAGTAATAAATCAGGATATGAATATTTGAAGACCATTTCATTGTTAAGATAAATAAATATATATAATTCTTATTTGCATGATACTCTAAGCTGTAGCTTTGTAATGACTATTTATATATATATTGTTTGACAGTAACAGGATATTAGCTTTATTAGATTAGCTGCATCTCAGAATTCCATTACATTTGATGTGAAATAGAATGATTTTTATTTTCAATGAAAATAAATATTGATTATATTTTGTTCTGGGATCCTTCTAACTGGTGGAGAGATCAGGAACAATAACAGATCAATAGATACAAAACCTGACTTATATCAAACGAAATTGACCAATAGTAGTATTTTCATACATTGGTTAATTGGTATGAATATTTAACTGGTGTAAATACTATATTCAATTGAGCCTGATTCCTAGGGACCTCATGGACATAGCTATTTAGTTTACTTGGAGAGTGAGTTGTTTGATATTAGGAAACGTATTTCCTCAAAATATTTTCAAATCAGTTTCCTATATGCAATTATTCGCATTGTTCCAGGCTTTTCTACAATTATTGACCCTTTGTTTATTATAGATATGTTCTCAGCATTTCATCAGCTCCAATTTGAATATCTGCATTTTCCTCCACATTCCATCTAAGTGAATGTTGCTTGATCAGTCTCTGCTGCCTTCTGCTTTTAATAAGAAACCAGATTGGCAAATAGCTCAGTGGAGAAAGCAGTTTACATTTAGGGAAAAGGGAGATGGCTGAATGCATAGCTTCTATTTTACCAATTATAGCTCTCATGCTCTAATTATGTACAGCTCTTATTCTCTCAAGAATCAGCTAGGAAGGAAGAGGGAGAGAAGACAAAATCTCGAGCCCCTTGCTGGTCACCTCCCACATGCATAGCTCTGCCCACAAAAAACATGTATGAGCATTCAAACGTAGAGTACATCACATTACCTTCCCAATGATGCTTCCAACTTCCTGTTGGAAAGAAAATGGCAACAAAGTAAGAATATAAAAGCTTTAATTATCAGTAAATCTTATTTATTTGGCTCACGTTGTTTATTAATTTCCTATCACAATTGCATGGATACTCAGTGCAAAATAAACAATTTCTTTATTAGCAAGAATGTAAAACAATGAAGGAAAGAGCCACATTGGTGGAGTTCCAAAGATTTTAGGATAGCCAGTGTTCCCCTGTCCTGATAGCCTCCCTTGGACAGCTAGTTCTTGCTGTTGTGACTGTATAGCCATATTTGGAATTAAATGAAAAGTTATTACTGTATATTAATGTTGGCTAGGTAAAACCTAAAATGAAAAATGCATTGGATATTAAAAGAGAACCTCTGCCAGCCTTTGATATCAATTAACAAAGATATATGTTTGTTACTTACATCAGTAGAGGTTTTTCTTTTCTTTTATGAGACACTCCCTCTCCACCTCTACTACAACAAGGTTTACATATTTGTACTTTGGTAGTAGATAAAAAAAAGAAGAATTTTACCATGTAGCTTTCTCCCTCCACCATTCAAGCCAAACACTTAAGAGAAATTGAATAGCCATGCCCAAATAACTACCCTAACCCTAACAGCAACCCTGTTCACACCTTTGCCCATATTTACAGTAAAATATAATGCATGAACAGGTTTGCGGTAAACAGGAATGTTAGTGAACCCACTATATCACAATTTGGCAATCTGAGGTTCATGGACACTTGCTTTAGTTCTCCTAACATATGGCACTAGCTTCTAGTATCATTTTAATTTACCCCAGGATTCCTATTTAATACAAAGGCTTATCCATATTGATGAATGGTGATCAGAGCAGTATTGATACAGAAGAACTCAGATGTGTTGGCTGTCTGTCCAAAACATATTTTGATACTTTATCTCTTGCTTGATATTACTGTATTCAGAAATCTTGCCTGCCTGGAGGGGGAAAAACAAAAGAACTTCCAGGAACAAAAGGCTTTTACTCCTTTTGTCTGGTATCTTCATGCACAACTGAAGAGAGGTGGCTGCATATCTCCATCTCCTGTACTTGGAGAAATTCCTGCAAGAAGTATCAAAATCATACTTGCTTTTTAAAATAATTGCTTATTTATTTATTTAACTCATCTCATGGCAGTGATTCTGGGTAGCATACAATGCCTAACCCAAACAATCCAGAACAACAATTTCTTTGCCAACCAGAGTCACTTATTTGAGATGGGCAGCCATAGAAATTGAATAAATTAATAAACAAATCCAATTAAAAATATTTGAAATTGCACAAATCATGGTATTTACAGGAAAAAAACCAATTTAAACAATTGGCTGGCAGAATTTGCTCAACCTCCCAGCCCAAATGCAGTGGAGAAGAACCAGATCTTTAAAGCCTTACAAAAGGCTAAATGAAATCACCCTTGCAAATAAATACAAAATGGCGAATTAGCCAATCTAACCCCCAAAATAACCTAATCATAAAACCTATTTTTTCATGATTCTCTTTTGTTCCTAGTTAATTGTTCACATAATCAAGTCCTTGTGATCCTACTTAATATAATCTCCTTTTTAATCTGTTGCTTAAACTTCCATTTTCAGAATCAGAACATTTATTTTTTTCTTGATTCAACTGCAGGTCAACAAAAGACCCAAAACAATGGTTTAACCCAATTCAGATCAATGGTTTGAATACATATATAAAAATTTCTATAATTTTTGAGATAATGCTACATAACATCTCATGCTAGTTGTAACAGTTTGTTGTCTAACTGATATTTTAGGACCTCCAGAACTTTCAATAAAAGAATAAATCTCAGTAAGGGATTTAAGTACCGGAGTACTTTCATGAACCCCCCCAGAAGACATCAACTCTTTTTAACTCTCTGTAACAGCAACCCTAGTTCTGCATTTCTCTGTTTCAGTCTACTCTTGATGTATTGCATATATTTGACTTTCTCTGTTAAATTGTGGGCGTAGCAAGAAGAGACAGGACGCAGGAAACTTTCAGCACCTTTTATTCGCAAAAGTACGAACTGCCGGCAGGCTGCCGGGGCTCCCTATTTAAGGAGCTTCGGCAGGCTAGCCAGCCACTGACAGTTTATTTTCCCGCCATTAGATCAGCCAATCCGCGGCGGCCATGCAAATCTGTGCTACGTCTGTCCGTACGTAACACCCCTCCCCTCCTAGATTGAGACTTGTCCAATCAGTGATGTACAAGAGTCACACAATCCCACAGGTAGCCGGGGCATTTAATGTTCCTACTGGACCTGCGCAATTCAGTCGTTCTGGGGGCAGCGGCCTGTGCAGCCAAGCTTGCTGTCTCTTCTGGACTTTGTAATGGAACCTCCTCGAACTCACTTCATGGCGTGGCGGTCTGCGGCCTGGTACCTCTGTCCTCCGTCCCCGGATCGCTTCGCTGGATGTCGGCGTCTCCAGATAAGTGTCTGCGCACCTCCATTGGGCTTGAGAGTAGAGAGTCCTGGTTTCCTATAGTCAGGGCTGGTTCTCCGGTGGCGTTTTCCTGGCTGGTTGGTTTGTATGCCCTGTGGGGCGGAGACTCAAATTGTTCCTGGGTTTGTCTGGGGTCTGTTTGGAGTTCCTGGCTGTCTGGTTGTCTCGCCCAGGAATTTCCCAGTCTACTTCGGAGTTGGTCGATGTGCCTTCTCCACACCCGGCCGTCGTCCAGTTCCACCTTGTATGATTTGGGACCGGTGACTGCCACTACCCACGTTGGGTACCCCGCATAGTTGTGGGCAAAGTCCAGATCGTCTATTTTGAATGATCTGGTCTGCCGGGTGGAGTCCAGGGGTGTCTCGGGGTGATAGTTTGGGTGCAGTCTATCTAGCCGGGACCTTAATTTCCGTCCCATTAATAGCTCGGCCGGGCTTCTGTTGGTGGTTGCGCTGGGTGTGATATGCTGCACTAGTAAAAACTGGTCAATCTTTTCTTGCCAGTTCCCCGGTCCCATTCTGGTGAGCATTTCCTTGGTCAGCCTCACCATTCGTTCTACTTGCCCATTGTTCACTGGGCTGAATGGTGCCACCAGAGCATGCCTTATGCCCTGCTCTGCCAGGAAAGATTCCATGGTTTGGCTGTCAGTTGTGGCCCGTTGTCCGAGACTAGGACGTCAGGTAGGCCATGGGTTGTGAATATTCTTCGCAACACTCGAATGGTTGTATCTGTGGTTAGGGTTGACATGGTGACTACTTCTAGCCATTTGGAATAGGCTTCAACCACGATCAGGAATGTTTATCCCCCCATAGGTCCTGCAAAGTCTATATGTATTCTTGACCAGGGGCCCTTGGGTACTTCCCATTCCTGTATGGGTGTGCGAGGTGGAGCTGGTCTCGTCTCCTGGCATGGCGTGCAGGTAGCCACCCACTCTGTAATGTCTTGGTCCAAATTTGGCCACCAAAGATAGCTGCGGGCCAACGCTTTCATTCGCACGATCCCCAGATGCCCCACATGTAATGTCACTAGGACTTGTTTCCTCAACTCCTGGGGTACAATGACTCTCTTCCCCCATAGCAGGCACCCCTTAAGGGTTGATAATTCTAATTGCTTATTATAAAATCTTTTGAACTCATCCCCAGTCTTCTCCTGTGGCCACCCCCTCAACACCCAGTTCAAAACCTTGGATAACATCCTGTCTTTTTTGGTGTGTTCTGCAATCTCGTTGGATGTGACTGGGCTGGCCGTGCCAATGTCTATTAATAGTATTTTTCTTTTATGTACACTGAGAGCATATGCACCAAGACAAATTCCTTGTGTGTCCAATCACACTTGACCAATAAAAAAATTCTATTCTATTCTATTCTACTTGTGCTATGGGGGCTGGGTCTTCCATGAGGTCTGGCATCAGGCATCTGCTGAGGGCATCTGCATTGCTGATGCTTTTGCCTGGGCAGTGCACCAGTTTGTAATCATACCCTGTTAGAAAAATGGACCACCTTGTCATTCTGGGGGACATGTAGTTTGGGGTTTGTTGGTCTCCAGCGATGAGTCCCAGAAGCGGTTTATGGTCGGTGATGAGTTCGAATCTCCTCCCATAAACATATTTGTGGAAGTGTTTGATCCCTGAAATGGCAGCCAGAGCTTCCTTGTCGAGCTGACTGTAGTTTCTTTCAGTTGTGGACAATGTCTTTGAGATGGGCGCCTCTGAGCCATTTGGTAACCGATGGCTGAGGACGGCCCCGATTCCGAATGGGGACGCGTCACAGTCATTAGCAAGGGAAGAGTCTCGTTGTATTGAATCAGGACACTGTCGGAAGAGAGTAGTTCTTTAACTGCGGCGAATGCGCTGTCCTCCTTCCGTCCCCAGGTCCACGTGGTCATCTTCCCTAGTAATTTGTGGAGCGGCTCAGCAGTGGTTGCCTTCTGTTGTAAGAAAATGCTATAAAAGTTCAATAGTCCCAAGAAGGCTTGTAGCTCTGTTTTATTTTTAGGGGTTGGGGCTTCCTTTATAGCTTTTATTTTGCTGTTCGTGGGGTGGATGCCAGACCAGTCGGTTAAATAGCCAAGGAACTCGACTTGTTTTACGCCAATTTTAAATTTTTCCTTTTTTACTTTGAGTCCCTTCTTTTGGAACCTCCCCAATGTTTCTTTTAATCGGTCCATGAGTTGTTCATTTGATTCTCCTGATATGAGGACATCATCAAAGTATGGGACTACTCCCGGAATACCCTGCAGGAGGCGCTCCATCATACTTTGGAATAGTCCTGGGGCAACGCTTACTCCAAATTGCAGCCGTTTGCATTTGAATGCCCCTCTATGCATCACAATCGTTTTGGCCTCTGCAGTGGCGGCATCCACTGGTAATTGTTGATAGGCTTGTGCCAAGTCCAATTTGGCAAATATTTTACCATTTCCCAGTGAATGTAGCAGATGTTGCACTATTGGCATCGGATATGCACTTTGCTGCATGCCTTTATTTAAAGTGCGCTTATAATCCACGCAGATGCAGATTGAGCCGTCTGGCTTGACTGGGGTGACTATTGGGGTCTCCCACATGGCATGATCGATTGGCTCCAGGATCCCTTGGGCAATGAGTTTATCCAATTGCTCATCTACCTTGGGCCGTAGAGCAAACGGAACCCTCCGTGGTTTGAGCCTTATCGGGGTAACACTAGGGTCTAGGTTAAACGATATAGGTTTCCCTGTATATTTATCTAGGCTCCCGTTAAACACATCCCTGAATTGTGCCAGCAGCTGGTCTAGCTCGTTTTTTCTGATTTGGTTTATGCCAGTGATGCCAAGTCCCAATGGTTTGAACCACTCGATGCCCAGCAATGTGGGCCAGTCGCTTGTGACGACGGTCAGGGGAAGTCGGCCACAGAAGTCTTTAAATTGGACTTTTACTTCTGCTCGCCCCAACACGGGAAGGCTGTTTCCCTGGAAATCATTCAATGTGATATTCTGCGGCTTGAGTTGCCTTCTGGATATCGTTGGCATGAGGCGTTGGAGCGTTCGCCAGGACACAATGATAAAAAACGACCTGGTGTCCAGCTCCATTTCGCATGGGTTTCCTTCAACGGGGATTGTTACATGGTATTTGTCCCTATTGCACGCATCCGAGTGCCCCACAGTGGTTTGGTTGATTCCCCGGGTATCTGGATAGTGATCGTCCCGGTGCTTGTTCCGTTGGAACCTGGGCCTCGCTTGCCCTTGCCTCCCTGGTCCCGATGGTGGTTTGGGTTGGTAGGGGGTTGGCTGTGTGGCTCTACAGGCCTCGGCTATGTGGCCTTGTCGCTGGCACCGGCGGCAGATGGCTTCTTTAAACCGGCAAACCGCTCTAGCATGGAGCCCCATGCATCCGGAACAATGGGGTTGCTTAAAATCACTGTCCCTGGGGCTTACCCGCTTGTTCGGATATACTCGGTGGACGGCTTCTTCTTCTTCCCATTCGTCCCCATATTCAGGAACCTCGGTGGTCCAGTTGGGCTCTTGGTGGGCGCGATGGACTCCGCTGGTCTTCCAGATGTCTGCGATGGAGTTATCTGAGGATTCAGCGGCCCTCGCTTCTTCAACCGCATATTTAAATGTCACCCCTCCTCGCACCAACAGTTTCTTTTGGAGGGTTAGGTCCTTCATGCCCAGGATGACCCTATCCCTCATCATCTCCTCAGGGTTGACGAACTCAAACTTTGTCACGATCTCCCTCAGCTTCGCCACGAAGTCATTGATGGTCTCCCCTTCTCGTTGACGCCGATGGTAGAACTCGTTCCAGCTCACCATAGGGGTTGCCGTTGGGGCATAGTGTTCTTTGAGGGTATTTTGCAGTGTTGTCCACGAGATTGCTTCTATGTCCACGGGTGCGACAAGGGTCTGTGCCATCTTGTAGATCTTTGTCCCGCAATAGGTGAGAAAGAGGGCTCTCTTGCGGTTGTCTGGCAGGTCCTGGTAGTTGTTGGCTTCCAGGAACATTCTGAACTGGCTCATGTAAGTGTGCCAGTCTTCTGCTTGCGGGTCGAATAATGCTGGTGCGGGGGAGGTTTGAGTAGCCATCCTCAGGTTGGCCGGAGCAGGGTCGTTCCTTGATGTAAAGATGGCTGCGGATGCCATGAGGTGAATGGTCAGTTCCTTTGTCCCTTCAGGATCCCACCTTCGTCACCAGTGTTAAATTGTGGGCGCAGCAAGAAGAGACAGGACGCAGGAAACTTTCAGCACTTTTTATTCCCTAGCCGCGAAAGTACGAAATGCCAGCAGGCTGCTGGGGCTCCCTATTTAAGGAGCTCCGGCAGGCTAGCCGGCACTGACCGCGATTTATTTTCCCGCCGCTAGATCAGCCAATCCGCGGCGGCCATGCAAATCCGTGCTACGTCCGTCCGTCCGTAACATTCTCTGTCAATTTTTCTGCCAGACTTATATGGAACATACTTCTGGAAACTGCCTGTAATCCATCTCAGTGAGGATCTTTGTTTTACAGAGGTACTGTAAGTTCCTCTGCTTTGTTGCTATGCCTTAACTTGCTGACTTAATGTGTCCCTTCTTTAAAGGGATATCTCAAGATGGGGCAGATTCACTTTGATTAGTCACTTCAGTGTGAGAATACGGGCTTGGTGCATGTAAAAGTTTAGGACTTCAAAGACAGGGGCATCAGTTTATACTCAGGGAAATAGTCTCCGTATATGAAGACATGCCTAATGTTTGAGAACAAGAGGTTTTGAAAAAAACAAGAGAGAACATAAACATTCATAATCAATCTATTGCACTTATATGTTGAACATTTTTGTTAGCAGTTAACGGCAAGTGTTTTTACATGATTTATTACTTATTTCATCTTATTTCACTACTTTATTACTAACTAGTAGCTGGATACCCATACTTCGCTACGAAACTATGTGATCAGGCTTGATAAATTGACAGTTAAAGCTTACCCCACAGAAGCCTCTCCTATCTTATCCCCTTCTCTCCCTTTCAGGTGGGGAGGGGGAGTAGAATGTCTAACTCCTTAGCATGGAATAGCCTGTCTAAACTCCCAGCCCGCAAGCCGGATGAGTCACGCGCTGGCCACGCCCACTGGCAGTTGGAACAGAGTTCTTTTCAGGTGGGGAGGGGAAGTAGAACGTCTAACTCCTTAGTATCAGTATATATTCTTATATACTGTATATAAGAAATACTTATGATCTAATGGTCATTTCAAAAAATTCTTTCTTAGCGAGCACCTAGAAGCCAAGGGGAACATACCTGCCAAGTTTCAAGTTTGTAGGCTTTACGTTTCTGGAGATTTCATGATGATGCTTGAGTGGCATTTGGCTTTTATATATATAGATTTTAGTACAAATAGTATTCAAACACTATATTGCTTCTCCTCGCTTTCTGTGTCCTATACTGGATATAATCTGGACGTCATCACTGGTGAAGACTACTAATAATTTGTCCCAAATGACAGTTATTACAAACCTATGCACATTTTAAAGAATACCGGTATGAGTAGATAGTTATGTGGGTCAAACAGTATAGTATAAAAATTAAGAATTTCACCTGCAGAAATCTAAATCAGTCAAGAATAAAGGAAAATGTTACCTGAAACATCAAATTGAGATCAATCCAATTTACAGTCTGTGCATCTCCCATGGTTCTAGGACCATATCTGTAATATTTGCTTCCCAATTAAAGAATATTCCACATTTAGGAATCATGCATTACATGTGTTTTTCAGGGAATAAAAGTATGGCATGCATGCACAGTTTTCAGATTTACATATAAGCAAAGTTAGCCTTCATTACTGGGCTTGAATTAGAAGCGATGACATGAAAACACTTCAGTACTGCTCACCTTTCCATGCATCAATAATCTGATGGTGAGAGTCACATTCAGACCACCTTCAGAGACTTTAGATTCCATATTTTGTCTTGGAATATTGGATGATGTAGAAAGTTTGGAGACTCAAAGAAATAAAGATGTATCTCCACAGGAGATCACCTGCCAGTGAAAAAACAAATGCTCCTTTTGTAGGATAAACTAATAAACAAAATAAATATTTGTTGTCACTCAGCACATTAGCTGCAGCTTCAAGTCTAAAGGTGAGGATAAACTTCTATTCAGCAATCTCAATAAACCCTCCTCACCACAGAGGCCACGTGGGCCTCTATTTTTGATATATACATACATACATACATACATACATACTCTCTCTCTCTCTCTCTCTCTCTCTCTCTCTCTCTCTCTCTCTCTCTCTCTCTCTCTCTCTCTCTCTCTCTCTCTCTCTCTCTCTCTCTCTCTCTCTCTCTCTCTCTCTCTCTCTCTCTCTCTCTCTCTCTCTCTCTC
>QLTV01001119.1:3497828-3512040 GCA_003457575.1 Thermophis baileyi
AGACTTTTTGGCAAAATATTCATTTTCACCGTCACGATTCTCCCCATTGCAACTTAGCCCATCTTTCCAAATCTATCTTTATTTTGTCATTTAGTTTATTATAATTATCTTCTTTGATTGTAATACATCTTATACACTATTTATGTATGGATGATAAATTCACACTTCTTGAATATATGTTTTGTATATAATTTGTATACAAATATATTGACATCTATATTATACCTTTAAAATCCTACTAATACAGATAGTCCTAGGTTTACCACCAGTCACCTAGCAAAGTTAAGATGAATCTACTCAGGGCTACTTACGACTCAGTTTCAAAGTTCTACCCACTGCCCCCCCGGGGGGGCATGTCATCTCATTTTGCGTGCTTGGCAACTGGCCCACATTTATAGCAGTTTTCAGTGTCAGACAGTCATGTGACCTCAATATATGAATTTTTTTGCAAGAAACTGGCGTTTACTTCTGATTTCTGGCAAAAGCACCCATTGGCTGCAATGGGTGTACTTGACAACTGCAGCGTTTGCTTAACAACTGCTGTAAAAAAGGTCATAAAATTGGACAGTCATATGATGACCCGCTTAATGACTGCCATAACTTACAATTCTAATTCCTAGTTCAATTACAGTTTGAAGTCAAAGACAACATGTATTGAAAAATTTTAACATGTACTATTCAGTTAGCTGTTTTTAATGCAGGCAACAGAACAAAAGTTGGACATTCTACTTCAAAGGATGTTCTAATAAAAGATAAAAGACATATACTTCAGTCTTGTCTAACATGTTTATTATATGGGGATAAAGTACATTTTTAATTAAGATGACATCATAGTTGGATAAGTATCAGTCTTTTCCATCACCTCCTGTGATATTTTTATATTTTTATAACTTGTTTAATGGCAACTAAGGGAACGGATGACTATTTTATATTTTTATTTTTTCAGAAAGGATCTGTAATTATAAATTACATCAAACTGAATGTGGCTATGAATAGGACATCTCAGCTGGAGCATCATGAGAAGTCAGTTAGTTTGTCTATAATTTTTACCTGATTAACTTTTACCTGTTTTACTTGGAAATATTATTCTGGAAAAAATAAGGTCCCTGGAATTTTATTCTTCTGTGAATAATTTATGTGTAGTTGGAATTATGGCAGTAGAGGCAAAAGACCAACAGGGATTCTTGAGGATACTTTAACATAGAAACAATTGTCTTTGCCTGAAGATTATCAGTAGATTTAAGATCTCTCATGAAGTTCTAGATTCTCATTTTCATATTGGTAAGTTGTTTCAGGCATTCACTGAGAATTTCCTTGGACTTTGAGAAATGACATTTTACTTTCAGTAAAAAAGCCTATTTGTGCTTTATTGCAATAGAGAAATAAAAATACTCAAAAGAGTCATTCCTTAGTATACCAAGGAAGTTCAAAAATGTAGAAAGAGGTTTAAAATAGCATTGCTTGAGAAAACAATCCTCAGTAGCTCATCAAGGTTCCATCTATTTTTGTTCTACATTAGGGGTGTCAAACTCGATTTCATTGAGGGCCGCATCAGGGTTATGTTTGACCTTGGGGGGGGCAGGGGGGGGGAACGTGGCCAGGGTGGGTGTGGCCAGCTCCTGTTGGGGCACCTATGGTGGCCCGAGTGAAAACAGGCTCCCAAACTCCGTTTTCGGCTGCCACGGCCTCCTGCAACCCTCTGCCAGTGAAAACGGAGCTCAGGAGGGCCGCACAGTAACTCTATTTTCACTGGCAGAGGATTGCAGGAGGCTGTGGCAGCCGAAAACAGAGCTCGGGAGCCCATTTTCACTGGCAGAAGCACTGTGGGCCGGTCCTTTGCTGTTTCCAGAGTGGCCCTGCGGGCCAGATCTAAATACCTCGTGGGCTGGATCCAGCCCCCAGGCCTTGAGTTTGACACCCCTGTTCTACATCTATCTAAGAAATTATTTCATAATCAGGTGGAAGATGAATAATAACCTATCTCTTTCAGATTCTCTTGAAGTTATTTTAGAGGAAAGTAAGATTTATTTTTTTTAATCATGTTATTGTAACTTATTCTGCCACATTTGTATTTAGACTGCTCAACATTTTTATATCTGGTTCCTAAATAAATAATTGCTTGTGGCAGCTGAATGTTTTTGGCCACATAAAAAGATTACTACAATTTCTTTTGCAATCACACTTTATTTTCTTTCTCCCCATTTCTTCCCCATCCTTTTGCTCTTTACAGGTAGTCCTCAACATACGACCACAATTAAGAGGGACTTATGTTGCTAAGTGAGGCAGTTGTTAAGTGAGCTGTTCCCAATTTCATGTCCTTTTTGCTGCAGTTGTTAAGCAGATCATATGGTCATTAGATGAATCATGCAGCCATTAAGCAAATCTGGCTTCTTCCACTGACTTTCTCTGATTGAGAAAGTCGTGAATAGCAACCACATGAATCCAAGACAGTGCAACCATTGTAAAGACATACCAGTTACCAAGTGCCCAAATTTTGATCACATGACCACGGGATGTTGCAACAATCATATATGTGAGAACTTTTGTAAGTCACTTTTTCAGCACCATCATAACTTTGATAAGCTAAACAAATGCTTATAAATCAAGGACTTTCTGTATTGCTTTTGTTCTAAATGTGCCCTCACTTGAGTTATATACTTTAATAAATTAATCAGAATTTTTCTTCTTCTTCCCATTGATTCATGTAATACGTACATTAATAATTACCCAAATATTATGAATATTATTAAATATTAAATTTAATTTAATTATTAAATATGTACTGCAGAATCTTTGACTACTGCTCATCAGAATGCTTAGATTTTATTTTTAACTATATTTAAGTTTTCTTATCCTCTTGTTCTCACTTGTAGGGGAAGGGGGGACTGATATTTTGCTAGAGCATGAATGGATTTATTTTTCTTTCTTCTTGCTCATTGTTTTAAAATTGATAATATTCAATGACAGTCTCCTTTGTAACCTTGAGGTTTCAAACTATATGTAGACAAGTACTGACAAAAATATGAAGATCAATCAGAAATGAAATTGTACTTTATTTATTTATTTATTTTATTAATTGTATTTCTATGCCGCCCAACTCCCAAAGGACTCTGGGCGGCTTACAACTTTTTGCAAGAGACTCATAGTCTCCTTAACCTTTACCAAATGCACACGTGAGAATCGTGTATGAAAATGGCAACTATAAACATGCAAGAGCAGTTTCAACTTTGATCAGAAGAAACTCTACATTGATTGTTAAAAAAGAAATATCAGATGCAGGAGGTAATTGTTTTAAATAATTGTCAGAATGGATGATCAATATCTACCTCTCCTGAATTTAAATTGCCTCAAAAAATTTGTAATTGTTTTTCATATCTTCATATTGACAATATATATTAATGAGGTGATTTGAATCAGACATTAAATTCCTTTTCATAGAGCAACATGCCATGACCTGTATTCTATTTTCAAATTCATAATACAGATTATGTGTCTAGATTTAATGTAATGGATATTTAATATTCTATTAATTTGTATGTTTCATTTTTTTGATGGTGAACAGTTCTTTCTTAATACTGAGCGTTGGCAAGACTTTCCTTATTTCAATAAATGTTATGAAGTACTAAATCATCTGCATGTCAATCTTCAGGGAGTAAGTTCTTAGGCAAACTGGGCAGCAGGGAGGATATTTGATAAGACTTTGATGTGCAAATTAATATAACCATTAAATAACAAGGGGGCAAAATAGAGTTTGCGCTTCAATAATTGCTCATAGTGATCTACTGGCCTTATAACATAGGGAAGAATTATCATATCCATTTTGGAAAAGCAGTCATTCAAATTTCTTCCAATAGTTAAGACCTTCACAAGTTTTATCACTCAAATAACGGAAACTTTTGATTCATGCTTTTCAAAATGTTCCACATATGTTCACCACCAAGTGAAACTCATGGCAGCATATTAGGTGTAATCTCGCTACCCAGAAACAGGCTATACATAAACTGTGCTTTCTTTGTTTTATTTTCATTCTATATTAGCCCAAATGGAAGTGAGTTGGATCTAGGTATTGGTATCTATCTCTGTGCTCCTCTAGGGCTGCAAATTACATCTAATCTGACTAAAAGCAAAATAAGGATTGTAAAACACTTGGGAATTTCTTATGGCAGTCAATAGGAGAGATAAAGTTTAGATTTCTAAATCTTCTAATTTAGCATTCCATGGAACCCAGGTGCTAGATCATTCCAAGTTGGTTCCAGTTGTCTGAAGGAGCTCAATTTATCTGTATCACTGTAAATATTCAAAAGGGTTGGAAAATGTTGGAAATATTTTTTGATCTGCTCTAGGTATATTCTGAATATGTCATTTCAAGATTTGGGTCTTATTCTGATGCATTTTAATTAAGACATGATGTATAAGAATGGTCTCAAATGAACATTCAGGTTCTCAAGCCCTCAGAAAGGGTTTCTTTATAGGGCTAAAAAAAGCAAGTAGAATTGTTACTCCATCAAATCTACTTTGATTCTGAATTTTATATTTTAAAAGGGCAATCTTCTTTCAAACTTCTTATCTCATTCCAATACAAGAAAATAAAATGGGTGGGAGTTTTTTCAGCAGAAACCCAGTAGATGACTATTGTAATCCGCACACACACCCCCCAATTGAAAAAAATATTGTATTATTCATTTTTAAAATTGAAAATAAAAATTGCTATTGTTGTAATGGAGAAAATGTTGTTTTAAAAATGTTGCTCTTTGTGCAAAATTTCAGCATCAAAGTGCAAAATATTTTATTAGAATATATATATCTGTCTGAGCAGTACTGCTTCCTACTAAGCCAATTGTCAGCAGAGTGTCTGTCCTGTGAGATTTTGTTTTTTTTTCCCCATTCTAAGGGCTACCGTAGAAGGGAGATGAGGTGTCAGGCCAGGAACCAGGCATTCTGAACCCATTTATCAGCTTACAATTCAAGATTTATTCTGATTCATGTTTTTAACTAAATGTGGTACATGTCTTAATTAAGAGAGAAGCTAAGAAATATCCTAAAACTGAAGGATGCCTTCTATGTAAGCTTAGGGATTAGTTAGAAATTTGCCTCTTTGTATCAGAAGTTTTTGTGCTAACTCCACTTATGTATATCGGTACCCTCTCAACCTATTTGAGTCTCATATCCTTCCCAACAGATTCTGTGCCTGATCATCCATTACACATTATGGGAGACTAAAGTTTGAGTTGCGTTATGTTTTTATGAACACCAAATGCCTTATTCCATCCTGTTAATCAATGTTTGTGTATTTGACTAAGGTAAAAAGTAAATTCCTTTTACTTATTGATTTTCAAGTAAAAGAAATGCTTTTGTTTCAGCTCCTCAAAAGGAGAAAAAGTTGGTGTGGCCTCAAGGGTACTGTCACTAATAAGCAATGTTACACTATTTAATGTTCCTTGTTGTTTTAAAATTATTATTACCATTATTGCTATTGTTGTGCCCTGTAAGGACTTGTCTCTCTCACAAGCCAATGTTAAGGGGAAGGGGTCAAATCAAGGCAATTCCTCCCTCCAGGAAGAGGGGTATTTATAGTACTATGCAAGTCATTACCAAAAAGTTGGACAAGGCAAAAGAAGAGAGAGTCCCACTAAACCAAACATCTAAAAGCTGTCCACTAGTACAACAAGCATCTGTCGATCTGTTTCCACGCAGCCCTGATTTCTAGAAAAGGGCAAAAGAGGGGAAAATGGAAAAATGCACACCTCCTTGTATTTGCTTTGATTTATTATTATTGCTGCCTTTGCAAGACAGCATAAAGCAGCAAACTTAGAAAAACAGAAAGAGTTATAATAGTAATGCAAGAGCTGTAATCATCTTAATATTGTACTTATTCTTTGTAAAATAATGCTAAAGTTTTAACCACAGATCTTAGGATTTTCAAGCAGATACCACAGCAGACAAGTGAAGACATCTTTCACTTTGTATCTTACCCAGAGTCATGACACTAATCTCAATTATATCTATTCATGAAGTTGCGTTATGAATTCAGAGGTTCACCCAAACAAATTCTATAATCTATTTTGGATCCAAGAGTTCTTGAAGTCTCATAATGGAATCTTGTCTAATCTGTATACAGTACTTTCAGCCAGAATTGAGGAACTTGATTTTGAATACACAGTGATTTGTTTTGAAACGAATACACCTGGGTCAAACCTCTCTAAGTATTCTGTTTTTACAGTACTTAGAAATGCTACTTAAATACCAGCATGTGAAGACTGTATTTTTTTAAGTAGAAAGAAAACATCCTTCCTTATAAACCCTACTATAAATCAGTTATTACATATAATAGTACTGTAGTGATGAGTCCTAACTGTGAAGTCATAATTTGGAATTGAGATCTGGTGAACCCTACTTTCAATGCCAGATAGCTACAACCATGACAACCTTCCTGGACAAAGCTAATTATGACTCACAATGGAACTGTGTAAAAACTATTAAAGAAAGTGTTCAAGAAATACCTGGACAATGTATCGTCCTTAATGAAAGGGTGATAATAGACCAGGACAGTCAGTTCATGTGGGAGCAACTGAGAGTGAGCTATGATATGGCACTTCTGTGGGACATTTTGAGCAGGGGAGCCAAGAACAGAGAAGGGGAAGGGGAATGTCCCTCTCCCAGATCAAGCTGTAAGGCCATAGGCATCTGAAATACCTTTAGAAACTGTTTTCCTGTTCTTCGATTATAGTATGTTCTAATAGTTATAGCAATGGATTCAGGCTAAGTTCCATTGATTCCACATGACTACATATGGATTCTAGTAAATACATCTAAAAATAAATTATGTTTGTATGTAACAGTATATTTTATTTTTATGACCTCCTCAGTGCCTAGGACAGCAAGAGCCTTGGGCTGCAATTCCCTCCCTCCAGCTGCCCATCAATTATTGTGAGGTCCAACAGAATGGAAATTTCTCTTGAACACTGTCATGCCATACATTTCAGATTCCCAATAATGCAGCAACTTGTACTTTTGCCAGCCTCTCCCCCAGATTGTGTTTGCCTTCAGTGAAGATAGTGCAGTCGTGATTATTCCTTGTATAAAATCTGCCACAGATCATGCTGCTGATCACTGTTCTGGATTTTTAAAAAATATCCATATTTTCTCTGCAATTTGTGCATGCAAAATGAAGTGTCATTTTTCCTATGCACCCCAGCAAGAGTTCCATTTGCTAGGACAGCTGAACAAGTTGTATTTCATATGTAACGCAATCCCTATTACCTTTATTAATATAAATAATAAGAATATAATTGTGCAGCCAATCAGTGGCTTTCACATCTGGGAGTCTCTCTTATTCATTCTGAAATCATTCATGGCTCTTGCTTTAATCCTAGGCAGAGCATCGCTAGAATAATCAACCCTGCCTTCAATCTGTTGATCTAGTCCTGTTCCTCAAATCCTCTCAGTCCAAGAGCAAAGCAATCTTAATGGCCTCATTTCATTTGCAGATTTGCCTTGTATTTAATCTTTTGAAACGTAATGTTGCATTTGAATGCATGTGCTCTGTGAAAGTAATCAAGATATGGCTCTCTATTTAATAATCCATGCCACTTATGACCACAGCATAAATTTGTGTCAATAGGTAACATTTTAAAACATCTAGAGATTATCATTGTAACCTGACCTGGATGATTTGAAAATATGTCATGTGCTATTACAGTGAATGTTTTCATATGCAATTTTTAATGTTTTAAGTTTATTTCCTTAATAATTATATTTTATTTCTAACACATCTCCTTTTCCAAATAATTTCCTTAACACAATGCACTATTTTATATTGCTTTCATTCATATATGTATTTTATACAATTTTTGCCTCTAACATATTTTAAACATTTTAATAGATAAATTAGTGTACATCAAAAATGTCAGAGAAATTTGATTTTGAATGATCACTAAGTTTTTGCTCATGTATTGGCTCAAATTACCTTCTTCAAATGCAAACTAAACAAATTTCTTCTTCATTTTGAAATAGCTTCCAGAACTACAATAGGAGGCAAGACCAGTAGGACTAGCACACATATTCTGTCTCCTTCCTCTTGCTACAAGTTGTCAATAAGCCAGATGTTAGACAAAATGATGTTAAACAAAGATTGAGCAGACCCAGGTGCTAGTCTACTCTCAGCCATACTATAATGTTTTCTTGTCAATTCAGCCTACCTCATAGGATTGTTTTTATTTAATATCTTCATTATTTTTTTACAAATAACTCAAGGTGGCGAACATATTCAACACACCTTCCTCCTCCTATTTTCCCCACAACAACAATGCTGTGAGGTAGATTGGGCTGAGAGAGAATGACTGGCCCAAAATCACTCAGCTGGTTTTCATTGCTAAGGAAGGACTTGAACTCATGGCCTCCTACTTTCTTGCCTGGTGCCTTAACCACTTGACCAAACTGGCTCATCACATTATGGGGATAAAATGAAGATACCCAAGTAAGTTGCTTTAAACTTTGGAGACAAGGTACATATAAAACTAACAAAAAGTCTTTGATATCAGAGAATGGCAGAAGGCAGATCTTTGAGTGATTTGAAGTAGGAAAACAAGACCTAATATTTTTTCTAAATTATATTGCTGAAGTGAATTTGGGGCATGTGTATGTATTTATGTCACCTAAATCGTATTGATATTTAGATAAATAGTCCACCTTCCAGATTTTAACAGACATCAGTAGTCAGTATGTACCCTTCAAATATTTGACCTTCATAGCCATCTCTAAAAGTGTCACCTAACACTTCACGTAAGTCTCAAGCTGAATTAAAATCCTAGTGAGTCTTTGAGTTTTAAAATAACCTGCTCTTTAGGAGTTATCCAAAGCACAATTAATTCTGCTTAGCTACTATTCATTTCAGAGAGCTTCTTTTTGTGTAGGATTGTATATACGGTATGTTTCAATAAGACACAGAAATGTACATAAAATAAGCAAAGCATGTATCAACTGGCTGAAGAAAACCACTGTGCCATTGATTCACTGAATTAAGTACCTATAGAGTAAAGAACAATGAAGATTCAGTCAACTGATAATGTAATTTTCTTTGATGATATAATTGTATGTGTATTTGTTACACAAATTTGGTTTGTGTCTAAATGAAATTTGCTGTGAGCGTCTGGACAAACTTCATTGTCATTCACCCTGCACAAACCATTTGAACTTGTGTGTGTCTTAGAGCACGGAGCAAGCTGTAAGCCCTGTCTAGATAACATATTTTTTGATAATGGTGCTGGTCATGGCTAAAAGACTCACTTGATCTGCTAGAATTGGGGTTTAATTTTTTGCTGGGAATCCATGTTTGCCATGAATCCATCTTTCATTATCAAATGCATCCCTTTGCTTTAAGCTGCCTGCTCAGTTCAGACCTAGGCCTGAGGTCTGCATACTGACCTGCATGCTGGGGCACTGGAAGAAACACCAACAAATCAGTGGATATGAAATGCTTGGAGTGCTCCAGCAATGCTACATCAGCAAGAAGGGGGCAGGAATGATAATTTCTGAGAGAGGGGATAAACAATTTACTCTACTAGCAATCCCGGGATCCGGAGGAAATCCTGAGATTTCATTCTTTTTTTTAAGAAATCAAAAACTAAGAAACTGAAGCTCAGGAGAGTGGATGGCAGGAACTATTCTCAGGAACATTTGCCTAATTCCCTTCTTGGCTGAAAAAATCCTCCAGGGACCCAGGCAAGGCAGTCAGTCCCAGCCACCCTCAGCATAGCCAACTTAAAGCAACCAGCTCCAGGGCTACTTTTCTCAGAATACCCACCAACATCACTCCATATGAACATATAAGGACTCTTATTATTAACAGTTTGTAGGTTCTATTACCTAGAAGTGAAAATTCACCTTTGTCTAAAGACAAATTTGTGCATATGTGGGCGTGGTGCATGTGTGCATATGTATTCAGAGAAGGGGGAGAATATGATTGTTATATCACTGTTTTAATTTAAGACATACAATGAAAATTATTATAATGAATTCTATTATTATTTTTTAAATATTTTAAAAGATGTGTGTAAATGCTATCTACACCAGGGATTGCCTTTAGATATTTCCAAGATACCCTACCCTTCATGCAACCCACCTCCAAAATCTGGAATGAAATGTTTGTACCCCACCTTCAGATTAATCTCCAGAGTTCTCCACAATGCTGCCATATTCTCAGTGCACCAGTGTTTTTATAAGTACATGATTTCCATATTTTCTGTGTCTCTATATGCTATTCACCAAAATTGTATTTAGAGTTTGAAAAACTTGAATAGTAAAATGTTTGAGACTATTTTATTATAATTATCTGCCATATTCTGATATTGATTCTTCTGCAAAATAACTAAAATGCCATTAACTTAATTACATTCAGGAATGAAAAAGGGTTTCATATTTTCCTTTGCAATTATAATGTGAATTAATTTGTAGGTGTTCCAGCAGATTTGACAATAGGAAATATTTCTATTTCCATCTCTGTTCAATCTCTATTTTATTCTATTAAAAAATTGATATTAGATAATAAGATATGGATGCCATTTTCTATTTGAACTTCAAGAAACCTCTCATTTTATTTTTGCACTAGCACTGATACAAATAAACCCCAGCTTTGTTTCTAATATTTCACCCAGATGTTTAATGTATTCTTTAAACTGATATTTTAACCATACTGACAAGGAATTAAGCTTTAAACTCAATCAATCTGAATCCAGATTAAGGCACAGGAATTTAATACATGTTTCTCTGATTTTATAGAACCACAAGAGTATAGTTTGTTCCAAGAAACAAATCACATTCAAACAGTTTAGATATACAATTGATTTGGGGAAAAATGGAATCTTTGTATTTATAATTAATTTAATGCTAAAGTCCTAATTCCAGTTATTAGGTAATAAGAACTAAAAAGATTAATTAGTATTGTATTTTGTATATCTTATAATTCTTATGCTTCACTGAAACAGGGGAATGAGCATATGCAGCTCGAGCATTTCTTTACAATGTTTGGTTCAGATTAATTTGTATTGTAATATCAACTGTCTTAACTATATTAAGACTTTAACTGATAACACAAATTATGATTTTGATAGTATAAAGAAAATATCTATATCTATTATCAAAATATGATTTTGATAGTATATAGAATCTCTCTCTCTCTCTCTCTATCTCTCTCTCTCTCTCTCTCTCATCTATCTATCTATCATCTATCTATCATCTATTTAAAATACTTATCTCCCCATGTTACAATTTTTATTACATTTAACATTTAAGTAAAAATTAAGTTAAACTTATCACCAATTTTAATCTTTGTTTAACATTCTTCTGATAATATAACTGCTGCGTATCTAAATTTTATAGGATACATAACATTAAATTCATTTAAGATAACTGTGTAACAATAAAAATGAGTAAAAATTAATGAAGTAAAGGAAATGTCAAAGAAAATACATAACTGAAATTTGATATATTAATTTCCAGCACACTTCACAAAACAATTACTCTAAAATTATTTGCGTATTCATTGAAATCAACATTACCCACATTTCAGATTTTTCAGGTAGTTCTTGTGAGATATTAAAACAAATGCCTATTATCAAACTGATATAATAACTGTAGTTTTTGAAATGTAATTTGACTTGATCAGGCAATTTTTAAAAAACAACCCCGCCTCCTTTAGTACTAACTGACATGTTTTCTCCCATAAAGGAGATTTAGAGAACAAATAAAATGCTATTAGTTCCCACATGTATATATAGCAATATATTGTAGCTTTCTGTTATAATTTTGTTTAGATTTTGTTTCATAACTTCTTATTTTTATCAGTTTTGATAAATGATATATAATTTACAATAATATGCTTTCTATGTTTAGGTTAACTATAAATCATATATGAAAACATGTTGAGAAAGTATTGTATCCCTCAATACATGAAGGAACTGAATATAAAGGTGGGTATGCATGGACACGCAAACTATTATACCAAAATACAAGTAGAAAGAATGACATTTATTCACTTAAAGTATTTCAATTAATTCTTTTCTGTTTTCTTTTAAATATACCTTGTTTTAGATTTCCTGCCATTAAAATTTTGAAAAAAATATTTAGAATACCTTTTAGAAGAATTTAGGATTCATCTTTTCATACTCCCTAATAAGACACATATTTCATTCTTTTTAAGAGAGGCATCAACAACCACCATATTCTATCAAAACAGTATATGCAATCTTCTTACCTCCAAAAGGAAAAGCTGCTTTAGAAATTATTTAGACTGATGTGGGTTTCAAACAGATGGTCACTCTTTTCATATTGAGAAAAGATGAAAATGTGAATGGATAAAATTATCTTGTTCAAATGTATAGAGGTCTAAAAACCTCATTGGCCTCTCGATAGGAAGCATGTGACGTGAGATGAAGTGCATGTGACCTATTTTCTCCCAAATCCTTTAGGTTCTTTGAAATGAATTGTAACCAACAGTGATGTTTTTGTCATTTTGCTGACATCTTTTAAAAGCCACTGAGCAAATAACTTGCCCTTAGGCCAAGAGGCTTCAGCATATAGGAGTTTCCTATGATTGGGCAGTAGGATCCAGCAGTTAGCCAAGAATGATTTCTTCCTCATTTTCAATGTTCAAATGATCAGAGGATAAACATTCTAAATTTGAACATGTATGCGAAATAGGTAGCAGGCTCACTGCAATAACCATGCAATTCTAGCTAAATCAAATTTTGCCAGTAGTGTCAAGTAAAATGCCTAATTTTCCTGAAAATGAAAAATGACCACCACCATCTTACTGGAAATACTGATTTATCCGTATGTATGTATATATGTATGTATTTAGTGTATGTTAAATAAATGTTAAATGTTATAAAGCACATCACAACTACATTCTCAATGAACAAATATGAAACTATTTACTGTATTTACAAATTCAAAGGCAGACTATATATTCAATACATGATGGAGTTGTATACAGAAAGACTCTGGGGTTTCCCTGATATACACTCAGAGGACACTGTTCCACAATATGTCGCACTGTCTACTTTGGAACACCAGATCTACATTCCAAAGAGGAGAGCTTGCCCCATTTACAGAGAAGGCTGCGCACCTGCCAGGTTGAGCCTAATCCTATTGAGGATTGACTAGGTTGTATGGGGTAGATTGAATCTAGTTGGTTCAGCTGCAAAGCAGGGAATTTTGTGACATTCTGGAAGAGCAATAGAGGAGCATTCTTGCATTGAGGCCTGAAGCAGATTGAAGTTATTATCCAGCAAATTTCTGGCTGTACTAATACATAGATGTCTAGAGCAAACTCTGTTGTTTATAGCATCAGTAATCTGCAACGATTGGCAGGTGACTATTACTAATTATTTTCTTATACTCTCGCAGTAGAGAGTTTTGCCTTCATAGATGTGGTAGAGGAATATGGCTCAAAACTGATCAACAGAAAGTGGGGGTTATTGTACCCAATATTATGTGCATAGTGTGATTCAACTGTGTGTTGATCAGTCTGGTACGGCTACTATATATCAAGACCGGGAAAAAATATTCTGCTGTTGAAAAGACATGGCCAAGAGCTGAAGATCTCAAAGTGGAAGCTGACGAACCCCAAGCACCAGAGGTGGGTTCCTCCCAGTTCGCACTGGTTTGCCTGAACCGGTAGCGACCCGCTGGTGACGTCACGGTGATGTCACGGAACCAGTTCTGTCGGTGCCGGTCCGTGGGCGCCGCCATCTTTTTTTGGGGATATTTTTTGTTTGAAATTTTTGGGGGGAATTTTTTTCCGGGTTTTTTTTTTTTCTGTGCATGCGTAGAAGCCGAGTTTCCGGCACTGCGCATGCGTTGCCATGTTGGTTTTGGCTTTTTTTTTTGGAATTTTTTTTTTTTTTTGCACTGCACATGCGCGCGCACGCAAATCACGCACGTGCCCATGCAGCACGGCAACGCGGCATGGGAGGAAGCAAGGTAAGTTAGAACCCACCCCTGCTGCAGTCCACCAGATATCCATAAACTTGCTTTCCTTAACATCTTATGAAATTTCTACAACTGGCTTTCCATCCATACCCCTGCACACACATTTAGTAGACTGTGGGGTCCTTGGTACTCTCTGAGCTTGGTTATTTTCTTGCAGATGTTTCATTACTTCACCTTTTTAATTTCATCAGTGCTGGTAAGGAGTGGAGTTTGCTCACAAGCA
>QLTV01001119.1:3522344-3533531 GCA_003457575.1 Thermophis baileyi
ATCGAACCAGTCTAAGATGAGTAACGTGGGCAGGTCCCCTCGAACCACCGTGATGGGCAGGTCACCGCAGAATTTGCCGAACTGCACCTGGAAGTTCTTCCAGCCGAGCACTGGAATTCGGTTGCCCTGGTAGTCGTTGATCCTCAAGGCTTGGTTCCGCAGGTGCTTCTGTCGGAGCACTGGGACAGCTTGCTTGATGGCAGCCCAAGAGATGATACTGATGGAAGATCCGGTATCGATCTCTATATTACAGGGGCACCCTTCGATCCGCACTGTGACATGGATCTTTTCCAGAAGGGGGGTGCTTGCCTGTCCGACCCGG
Organism: Thermophis baileyi; assembly: GCA_003457575.1. Taxonomy (NCBI): domain Eukaryota; kingdom Metazoa; phylum Chordata; class Lepidosauria; order Squamata; family Dipsadidae; genus Thermophis; species Thermophis baileyi. The sequence continues at coordinate 3,522,667 of QLTV01001119.1, forward strand.
GTTTGATTGGCCTCAGGGTTGCAGTTCCCCCTCTAGCCGACGTTTAGGCTGCCAGGTCGACTTGGGCGCTTGTCATGCGTTGGCCCTCTTGTAGTTGGTAGGGGCCTGACTCCCAGAATGTTGGCTGGCCCGGCAGACCCTGGCGAGGTGCCCGGTTCGGCCACAACGGCGGCAGACATCATCCCTGTATTTACAGGAGGCTCGCTGGTGTTGCCCACCACAACTGGAACATAGTTGGTGTTTGGGCTGCTCCATGCTGCGGCGCCGCTCCGTCCAGAAAATCTCCTCTTCTTCTCCTCTCCTCGGACGGTTCATCAAGGCACCTATTTTCGTGCACCGGAGCGGATGGCTTTGGTGGCACTTGAAGAGCTTGGCGTCGGTGTAGGGTGTCAGCTCCCTTATTCGACGCTTCGGTAGCCCGAGCCTCGTCTAGGGCTGTCTGAAGGGTTAGGTTCGCCTTGGCCAGCAGATGCCGTTGCAACCTCAGGTCCTGAACCCCGCAGATTAGTTGGTCCAGGAGTATGTCGTCGAGATCCCGGAACTCACAGTGTGTGGCGGCCTTACGAAGCGCTGCCATATATTGATTAATAGACTCCCCGTCCTGCTGGAGCCTCTGGCGGAATTCATGCCTCTGGACCACCTTAGAGGGGACCGGGGCATAATGCGTCTGGAGCGGGTTCTGCAGCGTTGGCCACGGGATTGTCTCGACTGGGGTTGGCTCTGCTAGTGATTCAGCCGTATCGAAGACCTCATGGCCGCAGTGGCTGAGGAATAACGCTCGCTTCCTATTGTCGGTAAGGCCGGTAAGGTCATTGGCCTCTAGGAAGCATCGAAAGCGGGTCATGTAGGACCCCCAATTCTCCTTGGTGGAGTCGAAAGGAGTTGGCGGGTGGAACGCTGACATTCTGGCACCACTTGCGGTTCAAATTTACCGCCGAAAAAATGGCCGCCGATTGTTCGCCGCCAGGCTGGGTCTTCAGTGTCTTCAGCTCTTCTGTGATCCCATCCTCGTCACCAGTGTTGGATTCTGGCACAGAAGACGCTTGAGACAGGTTGGTTACAACAGCTCTTTATTGTGAGTGTCTCCAGACTCCAGCAACAAGGCATTCTGACAGCCGGCTTTATATACCGAGCTGTCAGTGAGACCAACCAATCAGGGCTCTCCATTCTCCCGCCAGAATGGAGGACCTGACAGTAAACTATTTACATCTTAATATACAACACTGATAAAGGTCTTTAAAACAAATGAAATGACAAAAGAGCAGTAAGTTCAGTCTACCACTTACAATACAATTTTAACCATTTCTTAACCATTTTTTCTTCATGCATTTCCTAGTCTAACACTCGGGATCTTTCAAAAGAAAAGAAAAGTGAATACTTTTCTCTTCTCCAAAAGTTTTCTTGCCCTCTGTGTTAAGAAGCTATAGAATAGGTTGCTGGTGCTACTTGTGCTATTGTTATTATGGTTCATTACACAGTCAGTCAGTTGTTTAGACTGGATTAGCATTTTGGTTCACCTAGTGAGTCTTTCCCAAGGTCCTGGGATAGGCAAATGTTGTTTGATGGTGTTTATTATTATGCTCACCATTATCACCAATGCTTTTTCATTGATGTTATATTGGTTGTCTCTCTTTTGACTAAAACACAATCCATGCATGATGTTTAATCAATTATAATATGCTTGGTTTTGGAACAATCTTTGAAAACTTAATAAGGAAAATTGGTAATGAGGTATAGGTACCTGCCAAGAACCTGGGTGAGCATCATGAACTTGCAATAGAAACCCTTGGCAGTGTCCTCTTTGTATCATCGTGTGTGTGTGTGTGTGTGTGTGTGTGTGTGTGTGTGTGTGTGTGTGTGTGTGTGTCTGTAGTCATTCCTCTTTGCCCCTAGCAAGGTTGGTCCTGTTCATGTTACATGAGGGACACTGCATTGTGACTAATTACTTCAGAAGGGCGTGAAGAGGAAGCAGGAAACAATGCAGAGGAAGAAATGTTCAGGAACTCTGCTTTCCCTTAGGGCATAATATCACAGAAACAAATTTACTTTCTAAATCAATACAACTAAATATTGGCTCACCTTCAAATTTATATTAAGCAGAAGGGTCAAACCGAGTTATTAATTCGATGCCAGTGGAATATTTACTTTTTTCAGGGAATTACAATTAAAGAACCCACAAAGTCCATTAGTCTTCAGTGGAACTGCTACTCTCAGTGGGGATTATTTTAGCTTATTTCAGCACACCTATCTTTTTTAAACATCTTCATCTAGATCAGGAATGGGCAATTAATTTTCCTAAGGGGCAACATAAGAAACTGGGACTGTTGTGGAGGCCTGAACCAATAGGTTGAACTTAATTCTGCTCAATATTAATTGTATTGCTTTATAAAAAGCAGTTAAATTATATGGCTGTGATTAGCTGCTAAGAGTAGCTTGGGAGAATACATGTTACATCTTATTTACATTTGATTTCTAATTTCTGATTGACCTCACACAGACTGGACAGGGATAGTCAAAGGGCTGAATGTGGCCTGTGAGCTGTAAAATGGCTACAAGTCTGATCTAGATATAGAATTGGTCCATCTTAATTTTATGGATAGGAGCTTAATTTTCAATAGGAGCTGTAGTGGTATCAGCAAAGTTGTTTGAATCATTTCTTTCTGATTGAAAACCAAAATAATTTCTCTGTAATAAGTTTTTACAGTACAACGAACATGACAAACCATTAACCTGGTTGTCTTATGGGGTGAGTTTTAATTTTAACAGGCAGTTTGGGTAATCTCGGAATTTGATTGGAGCAATAGAGACACAACAGAGTTTGCTTCTTAACTGCCCTTCTAAATGGTCCTATCACTGAATACAGAGATACACTGAATAGAAAAATATAAAATCAAGTTTCTCAGATTAGCAGAAGTAATTTTAGAAGTTGGTATTTTACTATCTGTAGTTAGATTGATATGCATTTCTTAGATAAGACAGATTTTAATAAACAAATACCTGGAAGATGTTGGCAGTAGTACTAGTAGTAGTACTAGTAAGATAGAAGTTTAGGCCTCAAAGGCCTCAGGGTAGGCATTATGTATCTAAGAGTGCTTTCAACTGAATCTTGTGATAATACAAAATACAGAATATCAGAGATGGAAGGGACCTTGTAGGTCTTCTAGTCCAACCCCGAATGGGTGGCAAAATGCCAGACTTCCAAGTAAAAACGTGCACACTGTAGAAGAAATTGATGTTATTTCAATGAAGTCTATTAAACCGCTCTCGACTTTGAAGAAGCAAGTTGGGAAGAGTACTGACTCTTGAGAATGCTATGGATATCCAAGAATGGATCATCAAAAAAATAAATCCACAGTTCTTAAAATAATAGGGCTGAAAGGGACTTTGGAGGTCTTCTAGTGTAACCCACTGCCCAAGGCAGGAGACCTTATACAATCCTGGACAAATGGCTGTCCAATCTTTTCCTGAAAGCCTCCAGGAATAGAGCACCCACAACTGTGGGAGGCAAGCTGTTCCATTGATTGAAAGTTCTCACTGTCAGGAAATTTCTACTTAGTTCTAGGTTGGATCTCTCTTTAATGAGCTTCCACTCATTGCTTCTTGTCTTGACCTCAGGTGCTTTGGAGAATTAGCAGCAAGATTGGTGTATGCGCAGAATTGGAAAAATAGAGATATCCCCTCTGAAGAAGAGACAATAAAGAAAATAATGGCATGCGCAGAAATGGACAGACTGACACTGGAACTTAAAAACAAAAGTGAGACAGAATATTACGAAACTTGGAACAAAATGTACCAATGGTTGGAAATGAGGAAAAGGAGCCGGAACAGAAAATATTGAGGATTAGTAAAACTGAAACTGGACAATATGTATATAAAATATGCAAATAAGAAACAAGGGTTGTGTTTATAATATCAAAGTTGTAATGTATGATGAGTAGGAAATGTATCTGTTATTATGTTAAAATATGTATGGAAATGACAAAGCCGGGAAGGTCGCACTGTGTCCAATGTTTTAATGTTTACTTAATAAAAATATTTAAAAGAGAGAGAGAGAGAATTAGTCAACCCTCTCTTCTCTGACTGCCCCTCATGTACTGGAAGACAGCTATCATGTCACCCCTAAACTTTCTCTTAAGTTCCCTTTCATTGTACAACTTAGTCTCCCAACCCTTTATCATCTTTGTTGCTCCTCTCTGCACTCTTTCTAGGACTGCAGCATCTTTTTTTCATTGTGGTGACCAGAAATGGACGCAGTAATCCAAGTGTGGCCTTACTAATGCAATACAAAGCAGTACTATTACCTCTTGTGATCTTGATGCTATCCATCTATTGATGCAGCCTAGGATTGCATTGGTCTTTGTGGCAGTGGCAGCACCCTGCAGGCTCATACTTACTGTAAGTGGTAGTTCACTAGGACACTGAGATCCCCCTCACAGTTACTGCTGTTGAGCCATGTACTGCCTATTCTATACCTGTGAATTTGGTTTCCCCTGACTAAGAGCAGGACCTTATTTTTCTCACCTCTGAACTGCTTATTGTTGGATAGGGCCCAGTGCTCAAATCTGTCAAGATCCTTCTGAATTTTGAATCTATGTTCCAATATGTTCCAATATGTTAGCAATTCTCCCCAGCTTAGTGTTATCTGCAAATTTGATGAGCTCCCCTTCTATCCACTCATCTAGATCATTTATGAAGATATTGAAGATCACTGGGCCCAATACACAATCTTGAAGCATCCCACTGCCTGCTTCCCTCCCTGTAGGTCAGTGGTTCTCAACCATCCTAATGCCACGACCCCCGCCCCGCCGCCATGACCCCCTCCCCGCCCCCTCCCCACGCGTGCGCGTTGCCAGGCGAGAAGTGATGAGGTGACAAAGGGGGCGTCGCACCAAGATGGCAGGCTAGTGCGCGCAGCCCTTCCATCGGCACCTGCGCATTCGAGGGCCGCCCATGCATCGCACCGTCCCCGGGTACTCGTATGTGGACAGATAGAGGAGCGGTATCTCGGTTCCTAAGACCATCGGAAATATGTGTTTTCCGATGGTCTTAGGTGACCCCTGTGAAAGGGTCGTTCGACCCCCAAAGGGGTCGCGACCCACAGGTTGAGAACCGCTGCTGTAGGTGGAGTTCCATTGAGTACTACATGCTGAGTGCAGTTGATCAGCCAACTGTGAATCCATCTGGTGGTGGTACTTTCTATTCCACATTGTTCTATCTTACCAAGAAGTAGGATGTGGTCTACTTTGTCAAATACTTTACTGAAATCCAAGTACAGGTAGTTCTTGACTTATGACAATAATTGAGCCCCAAATTTCTGTTGCTAAGTGAGATATGTATTGTGAGTTTTGCCCCATTGTACAACCATTCTTATTACAGTTGTTAAGTGAAGCACCACAGTTGTTAAGTTAGTAACATGGTTGTTAAATGAATCTGGCTTCCCCATTGACTTTGTTTATCAGAAGGTCGCAAAAGGTGATCACATGATCCCGGGACACTGCAGCCATCATAAATATGAACCAATTAACAAACATCTAAATTTTGATCACGTGTCCATGAGGATGCTGCAACAGTTGTGTGAAATGCAGTCATAAGTCATTTTTTTCAGTGTTATAACTTTGAACAGTCATTAAACAAAATGTTGAAATCGAGGACTACCTGATCCAAAGCATTTCCCTGATCCAATAAGCTAGTCACTTTGTCAAAGAAGGGAATAGGATTTGTCTGGCATGATTTGTTTTTGATAAACCCATGTTGCCTTCCAGTAATAGCTTTGCTTGTCTCTAGGTACTTGCAAATCTGCTGCTTATCTTTTCCAGGATTTTCCTGGGTACTGATGTCAAGCTGATTGGTCTGTACTTTCCTGGATCCAACTGTTTCCCCTTTTTGAAAATTGGAACCACCTCAGGTCTTTTCCAGTCCTCTGGCAGTTTCCCTCTGCTCCAGGAGCTCTGAAAGATTCTGTTCAGTGGTTCGGAAATCACACCTGCCAGCTCCTTCAGAACCCTGGGATGTAAACTCTGGTCCTGGAGATTTAAACTCATCTAGAGTGGATAGGTGTTCTCTTACCAAATTCTAGCCTATTTTGACCTGCATTTCAGCTCTGTCTCCCACGGTGCTGCTTTTGATAGACTATTTTTTTTGATGGACTATTTTTTCCTTTTGTGTGAAGACAGATACAAAGAAGGAATTAAGCAGTTCTACTTTTTTCTTGCTTTCCGTCACCTTCTTGCCATCTTCTCCCATTAGTGGACTGATCATTTATTTGATTTTCTTTTTGTTCCTTACATATTGAAATATACTCCCCCCCCTTATTTTTGGCATTTGTTGCAAGTTGTAGTTCATTCTGAACCTTAGCTTTCCTCACTCAATTCGTGCAGATTTGGGCTATTTACTGGTATTCTGTGCTAGTTATGTGCCCCTTTCCTTTTTTATACTTGTCCTTTTTGTCCCTCAGTTTGTCAGAAAGTTCTTTATGCAACTATGCTGGTTTCATCTGATGCATCTTGAGGTGTAAATTTAATCTAGTTTTATCTTGAGGCGTAAATGATCACCCTAAAATTATGCTTTGGCTATATTATACAGAGATCTAGTTCTCTGGAGAAGTCTATAATACTGGGATAGGTGGAAGGAAAGTGAAAAAGAGAAAAGTGGATGGGTGCACTGTTAGAAAAGCTGAAGGTCCAGGGTTAGGAAGAGATCCTTCAGGAGAAAGTTTATCTGGTTCCTAAGAATTGATGGCACACAATCAATCAATGAATCAATTACGGTAAATAAACCACATAGTGAAAAGTCAGGAAAAATAATAAAATTCATGATTTTCCATGCCTAAACACCAATGCTCAGAATATAGGAAATAAACAGAGGTGGGATTCAGCAGGTTCTGACCAGTTCTGGAGAACCGGTAGCGGAAATTTTGAGTAGTTTGAAGAACCAGTAAATATCACCTCTGACTGGCCCCATCCCCATCTATTCTCTGCCTCCCGAGTCCCAGCTGATCGGGAGGAAATGGGGATTTTGCAGTAACCTTCCCCTGGAGTGGGGAGGGAATGGAGATTTTACAGTATCTTTCCCCTAGAGTGGGGTGGGAATGGAGATTTTACAGTATCCTTCCTCTGCCACACCCACCAAGCCACGCCCACAGAACCGGTAGTAAAAAATTTTGAATCCCACCACTGGAAATAAATATGTCTTTCTACAGAAATGCAATAAGATGTAATACATGTAAAGAAACATAAAGGGATAACTGCCATGATTAGAAAATAGCAACAAAGATGTGATGTATTAAAAAGAAATAGAAGCAATAGAAACTGGTAAGTTTGCACCGTGCTTGCATGGTATATTAAAAAGTATCACTCTGGATCACAAATCCAAATGAATGAAATTGACAATCCTTTAGAAGGCATCTAAGTGGAAAAACAAAATTAGTAAGTGGAAGATTGAGCAAAATATGATGCCGTACCAAAGTAACTATCAAATGCTATTAAATATCATACCTTATCAACTATTTTAACCTCCTCATGACTACATGAATATGAAATGTAGCAAAACTATTTTTTATTTTCTGATAATATTTTTCTTTTAAAATAGGAATCATAATCACAGTTTAAGGCTGTCCTTTGATATTTGCACTGTTCTTTCAGTTTGGAAACTAGGACAAACTCTGCACAGCTATCAGTAAAATCAATTTTGAAGTCAGCTTCTTTCACTAACAAACAAGACAGGAAACAATGAACGCCATGCAGAACAATTCTACATTTTTCCATACTAATTCTTATTCAGTCTGATGAAATAATATTTGCCTTTGCACACACATATAAACAACCACCAACTGATAACTTGTCTAAAACAAAAATACTATATGCAGGACAATATCTATTTCTTGAAGTTTTTTTGTAATTTTACTTTTTGTTTACTTTTTATTTAAGGAACTTCTCCCTCAAATAAATCATTGACCCTGAACTCTTTTACTAGCCTCCTCCATCTTGGTGGAAGACTTCCTAAAAATTGCTAATGTAAATTTCTAGCACATTCATTTTTTCTTTCATAGAAGAAAATAAATTATATTTCTGACTTGTTGGCGAGTATATATTTAGTGCACATACATTAATTGCTGAAGAATTTGTTCAATGACTTATAAAGAGAGTCAAGTGGCATAATCCTTTAAATGTTAGTAAGTAAGTACATCAGAAAAGCTTCCTGGGCTAGCCACAAGGGATAGCAAGATACCAATGCTGGTCATGAGTGTAACTGCCCCACACTCCCACTCTCTTCTGGACAATTGGTATCAAGAACCTCCTTCAACAGAACCTCTGGTGGCCTGCCTTCTTATTCCTTAAATGCAGATTTATTCGGAAGTATTTCCTGTGTGCTATATGCCTTATGAGAGTCCAAACAAACCACCCATCTGTATACTTGGTATACATTCACAGTTTAGCAAAACAGGGTCATCCTCTGCAGAAGCCATGCTGATGATTAACATTCAATAATCATTTACTAGACTTGAGGTCATTTTTAAAATATTTCATATTTTCCAAGGGGCTTTTTTTTTTTTTGAAAGAAAGGCTGATCTTAAGAAGTTATCTATTTTTGTTGGAAGACATATATTTCTAACAAGTTTCTTTATAACACTTCAATGGATACCATTTAGGCCCGGTGATATTTTGGTTTTGTCTGTTAAGTTCATAGCTTCTCTTGTGATGCTGCATCTGTAACTCCCACCCTGAAAATGTCAGTTTAGCCAATTGCCCCTGCCCTAAATTGGCTGCAGAGGGATATGAATCACTTGTTCCACTTCCTTATTTTCCTTTAGTGCTCTTTTAATTCCAGTATTTCAGATCAGTATTTTATCTGATAGTTACATTTCTATTATTGGTCCTTATATTATCAGTCCAGAATAAAGAGTAACAGAGTTGGAAGGGACCTTGGATGTCTTCTATCCAATCGCATGCTCCCCAGTTGCTTCCTACCGCCCACTAACCAGGAGAACAATCTGGTATTTTGTACTTGATACACTCAGCTGCAGCACAAAAATATCATATTAAAAAATTATGACTCTGATCCAGTGGTGGGATTCAATTTTTTTTACTACCGGTTCTGTGGGCATGGCTTGATGGGCATGGTGTGGCTTGGTGGCTGTGGCAGGGGAAGGATACTGTAAAATCTCCATTCCCACCCCACTCCAGGGGAAGGATACTGCAAAATCTTCCTTCCCTCCCCACTCCAGGGGAAGGTTACTGCAAAATCCCCATTTCCTCCCAATCAGCTGGGACTCGGGAGGCAGAGAATAGATGGGGGCGGAGCCAGTCAGAGGTGGTATTTACCGGTTCTCCGAACTACTCAAAATTTCCGCTACCGGTTCTCCGAACTACTCAAAATTTCCGCTACCGGTTCTCCAGAACTGGTCAGAACCTGCTGAAACCCACCTCTGTTCTGATCCTGATTTAGTAGCGATCTTGTGGTATCAGCATGGATAATGGAAAATGGCTACTTGTTTGCAAAGGCAAAATGGAAGTTATTGTCTGGTAGGACAGATGGGAAGTGATCTGAGAACCGACTGGCTCTCTGGAAAGGTGGGACTGGGAATAGAGGGACCGAAGATTACATCAATTTCAGTTCTAAAGCTGTAACCAGAAAGTTGTGGCCAACAGTTGGTTGAAAATCATTGTCAGATGATCTTTTTGTGTAATCTCTTTACCCTCCTTTTCTCTCTATTCTGCACTTGATGCTGAAAATAAACTGAAAGACTAAGGGTTCTTGTTTTGTATTTTGTATCCTAAGGTGAAAAAAATAAATTTATACCAACTGAATTCTGAATGTGTGTGTGTGTGTGTGTGTGTGTGTGTGTGTGTGTGTGTATACACTGAGATATTTCGTCTCAAGGGTAAATGGAAATAATACTAGTTGAAAATCAAATTCCAAGAAACAAGTTTATTTTTTAAGCTGCAACCCCCTCCAGCCACCTACTCCATGTCTTGTGGCAGGAGAAAACAAAAGGAGGATGGAGTGGTATTGAAATCACACTGGGCTCACATATTGGCTGTAGGCCACCCAGAGTCGCATTTAGCAGCATGCATGGCTATAAAATAAAATAATAAAACATTTGGCCTTTGGGGATGCTTAAAGAAAGTTGGTGGTTCCCCAACACAAATACATTAACTATATTCTCCCCCACTACCTGAGCAGAAGAAGAATGAAAGTAACATGGACAGAATAACAGAGTTGGAAGAGAATAGAGTGTGTAATCTTTCAATGACCTGTGCTCCCACCCCTTCTCCTACTGTGTATTTTTACAGAGACAGGCAATGATTGTAAGGTTCTGGTGAACAAGCTATCAGAACAGATCAGCTTTGAAGTGCAGACTTCAATTATGTCACATTCCCTCTAAGGCACAGCCAGGGCAGGAAAACCAATTCAGCTGCTGCATGCACACATCCGTGATTCATATATTTTCTTTTCCCTTTCTACAAAGCATTCTTGGATTAAATCTCTGTGTGAGGCAACCAATATAAAATTAGTCACACACAGAGACACACACACACACATATTTATGTAAACATACCTCCAGGAAGACACAAAGGAAGGATACAAAGCAAATAGATGATCAAAAAGGATGAAAGGGCTGAAATCAACACAATCTCTGGATGATGAGCTGAGAAAGGCTGTGTATTTACATGAGCCAAGCTGACATCTCTTCCTGACTGGGAACTTAATCAGTGGAGACACTGTCCACTTGGCTAAAAAAGTAAAAATTATAAGATAATTATTTCTTCTTCTTCTTCTTCTTCTTCTTCTTCTTCTTCTTCTTCTTCTTCTTCTTCTTCTTCTTCTTCTTCTTCTTCTTCTTCTTCTTCTTCTTCTTCTTCTTC
>QLTV01001119.1:3541641-3554172 GCA_003457575.1 Thermophis baileyi
CATCTGTTGCTGAAAAGATACAAAAATAAACCTTGCATTGCAAAGAAGTGACTGTCAGGCTATTACATCACAGCGCCACGAGGTTGCCGCCTTAGATCGCCACACGCACTTCAGAGAAGCATCATCCCAAGCAGCAGCACACTCACACAGACACGCATATGCATCCTGCAACTCAGTCCAAAGTGGCGGGAAAATATAGTCCCCTCTCTCCCTCCCTCTCTCTCTATTTCCCTCTCCCTCCCTCTCTCCCCCTCCCTCATCTCTTTCCCCCCCCCCTCTCTCTCTCTCTCTCTCTCTCTCTCGTTGGTTGGTGTTGGACGTGCGACCTGCTCTACGCCCCGAGAGAAAGAGTTGCCAGGGGCGACTCTCCCCCATTGTGAAGCGTGCTTTCACTGTGCTGCGCAAGGTGATGCGAGAGCAGCAGGCAGGCCATGGAGGGGGTATTGGGTCTTCCCCCCTGCCCCACACCAAAAGGAAAGCCAGCCGGGCTTCTCCTCCTAGAAGCTCCCCTACCCTTCCCCCTGCTCCCTCCTTCCTTCCACCTACTCCCCACTCAATCCCACTTCGGGACAGAGGAGCGTGCGCTGGAAAAACGTATTGGGGCAACGTCAGAGCGTGCCTTCTGACCCTTTGGTGCTTGGCCCGCAATTCTCCATGCTCCTCCAGGCCCAGCTTGCTGAGGAGTGGGGGGAGCAGCCCTGATGACTCCGCTGCCCCCCCCACAGCCCCAGCCATCGCTGCCCGGCTTCCTCAAAGGCACGACGTGTTTCAAAGGTGACAGCTCACATCTGGAGGTGTCGAACAGTGTCCCGCTGCAAGAGCCAGGCCAGGCCTCTCCACCAATGGGGGCGCTTCCGCAGCCGCCCCCCCTCCCACTGGGCTTTTGTGCTCGGGGCTCGGCCGGGGGAGGGGAGTGCTTCCCCATGCCGCCCCGTTCTTTCTCTTGGCCCTGCCGACGAGGGAGGAGGAAGGCCAGGCTTGGGGGATGGCCCCCACCCTGCAAGATCTGCCCCCGCCATTCTCTCCCAGCCCTCTTTGCTGGCGGCAACAGCAAATTACCAGGACGAAGGCAGAATCCTGTTGCCGCACAAAGGCAAGTACAGGGGCTCTTCGCTCCCGCACTAAGGCTCCGCCCATCACCACCGCCGCGACAGGGTGACAGCTCTTTCATCCCTCTGCTGCGACAGGGCAACAGGGAACCGCAGCAGAGGGGTGAAAGAGCCGCATGCGACTCCGAAGCCATGTGTTGCCGACACCCGGTACAAACCATCACAAAGAAAGTAAAAGGCAATGATGCAAAATACTATTAAGTCATGTAGACTTGCTATTTTCAGAACAAGAAAAATCCCTGCCTTTTCTATCCTGTGGGATACTCAAAGGGGATACTTTTACATACTGCATATGGAACTGATAAGAAATAAATTAGCTGTGTGTTGTCTGTTTCTTGCATTTTGTCAGGTGCTGAATCTTTGCTCGTTCTTTTCACCTGATTGTCACTAATCTCAGCCATCTGAATACTTTGGGGAAGGCCACATATACATTATTAGGATCCCTCAACTACTGATAATCACCTCTGCCCTTTAAAAAGACAGCTCATGTTTTTATGAGTTAGTAAGTTTTTTGAAAATCAGCAGAATTCACTTCTGACAAAACATCAGTACAATTGGGCTGTCTGACACTAAACTACAGTTTTGAAAATTTCTGGCTGAAACCTTGCCCTGAAACCTCACAGCGTGGCTTTAGGTAGCAGCTATTTCTTAGCTTCCTGTTTACAATCTTATTGCAGTTATTGCAATTAACATATATTTGAAATATATTCTGGTAAACAGCGATTATTAGCATTTGTAACTTTTGGAAAAATCAGGACTCAGTTATATCAAAGTTTAGTTTTCCCTTTTCTGTGTTTGTCTAGAGATGGACACAACTATCTCCTTTAAGCCATGAAGTGGGTGGTATATAGTGGGTGGTAAGGAGCTGTTTTCTCTGGGATAGAACCACATCAAAATTTTTATAATTTTTTCCTCTCCAGTCATGCAGTCTTCTAATCATAAGAACTGTTGAAAATCACAGGATACACACACACAGAGAGAATAACAGAGTTGGAAGGGACCTTGAAGATCTTCTAATCCAACCCCCTGCTCAAGCAGCAGACCCTGTACCATTCCAGACAAGTGGCTGTCCAGTCTCTTCTTAAAAACCTCCAGTGATGGAGCACACATACTTTCTGGAGGCAAGCTGTTCCACTAGTTAATTGTTTTCACTGTTAGGAAATTTCTCCTTAGCTCTGGGTTGTTTGTTTCTCTCTTTGATTAGTTTCCATACATTGTTTCTTATCTTGCCTTCTGGTTTGGAAAATAGATTGATCCCCTATTCTTTGTGGCAGTCCCTCAATTATTGAAACACTGCTATCATGTCACCCCTAGTCCTTTTTTTCACTAGACTAGACATACCCAATACCTGCAACTATTATTCATATGTTTTAGTCTCCAGCCTCCTAATCAACTTTGTTGCTCTTCTCTGCATTCTTTCCAGAGTCTCAACATATTTTTATAATATGGTGACCAAAACTGGATGCAGTATTCTAAGTGTGGTCTTACTAAGGCTTTATAAAGTGGTACTAATACATCACATGATCTTGATTCTATCCCTTTGTTAATGCAGCCTAGGATTGCATTGGTTTTTGTTGTTGTTGCCGTACATTGCTGGCACTTATTTATGTGATTGTCAACTAGGACTCCATGATCCCTCTCACAGTTACTGCTATTAAGCCATATTTCACCTAATCTGTACTTGTACATTTGGTTTTTCTTGCTCGGAGTGTAAAACCTTACTGTTTTCTACATTGAATTTCATTTTGTTAGATAGGGCCTTATACATTTATGGACACACACACACACACACACACACATACATACATATACATACATTATACATAAACACTCATACATACATATGACACTGTCTTTTAGGATCAACTATCAACAGTAAAGGAATCACCAGTCAAGAAATATATCACAAACTAGCATTTGGTAGAGTAGCCATGAAGGCCTGGAAAAGCCATTCAAACCCCTTACTGTGTTTATACTTACAAAGATCAGAACTGTGCAAGCCATGGCATTCCCTGTGACACTCTATGGAAACAAAAGTTGGACTTTGAAGAAGCAAAATAGAAAGAATATTGATAATTTCAAATTTTGGCGTTAGAGAAAATTCCTAAGAATGCATTGACAGCCAAGAAAACAAACAAAGGGATCACTGAAGAAAATCAGTGCAGAGATGTCACTCAAGACACAAATGATCAGGTTCAAATTATCTACTTCAGACATCTTATGCGAAAAAAATTCTCTGGAGAAGGCTCTGATGCTGGGAAAGGGAAGGAAAGACCAGCAGTCTTTCATTTACATTTCATTCAGTTACAGTATTGATGGGTGCACCATTGGAAGATTGGAAAGATCAGATTTGGGATAGATTGCCATGGAGAAAATATATCAGTGGGGCTGCTAAGAGTTGATACAAGTTGGCACACAATCAATATAGGACACTTGGTTAGGGAAGGTTGACCTCTGTACTATAAAATGTCAGCCCCAAGCAGAGATTGGCCCAAGAATGAACAAATATAGTTTAAAAATTATTCCAGCACTCATAATTTAGCTAGCTGTATTTTACCTGGATGTTTCCATAACAACCATATGCAAATCCAGCTCACAAGATGAAACAGTCTCTATTGTTAAAATTGTGGAAGCAGAGTGACACCCAGTGATATAACCAACACAGTACACAGTGAACAAGTGCATGGCGTATCTCCATGTACCCTTCCCTACACCTGCTGTCAGTGGGAAGATGAGAGGAGGTAACTGGAGGAGGCATTATTATCTCCTGTGTAAAGAGATGGCCTTAACAACAAAGTGCTTAGAATAATGAAAATAAAAACAGTTCAAAGTGTCAGTAAAGTCTGAGGAAATGAGAAGTAAAATCACAGATGGAAGACAGTGATGGAAACTAGCAGGAAGACTCTTTGATATGGCCTATAAGTAGGGAGAGAAAGCAGTGCCAGGGACAATGAGTAAACTTATTTATTCATTACTTGTCCCCTATATTCAGAGGATTATTAATGAAGCCTACAAAAGAAAACTGCAAAAATACAGACTAATTAAATGAATTAACACATGAAACGATATGAATTGAGATTAAAATCAAAGTTAAACAAATAAACTCAACTTAATATTTACGATACCATCTGATGTGTCTTATCCCCATTAAATCATAAGGAGAGAGATTTTAGTGCTTCAAGGGAAAGAGGGGGATACTCTGCTTGGGATTGATTCAAGGGAAATCTTGCTGCAATTAAATTTAAAATCTGTGATACAACTTACCATTGTTTCTCCATCTACATTACTGAGGAGATAAAAAAAGTAAAACACTTTTTGCACTATATGATGAAGGGACCTGTGTCTGTTTATTTTTGTTTGGGCAGGTATGTATGTTTGTTTTAACCATGGTTTTGGTTTGATGAAAGAGGTAATTCCATGTTTTTGACTTCGGGAAAATGCCTCCATTGACACAGTGAAACAGGACATTCTGAGGGCATGTTGGAACATTCACAATAGCAGTTGAGAATCTTAAAAATCTCCATAAAGGTTAACCTGAATTGAAGTTTTCAGGCAAAGAACAAGCAAAGCAATTGGCACAATATATATAGATAAAAAGTCTTATTCTGAAAGATGTCAAATTTTCCAAAAATGATAAAAATTGGAACTTGATGAATATCTGTGGGAAACAGCATTGTAGCCACAGCAATCCTGTCTTCCTTCTTTAGGCTTCTTTACTATGCACACAATGTAATATAGAGCTTTGCTTCCTTAGAACAGTTGACTCCCACTCAGGTAATATTGCCAATTTAAGGAATGGAGAGCAATCCCTCTGTCTCTAAATTTTACAGTTGATATCACCAAAGATATCAGAGGTGTCCAAGGGCACAGGCTGAGTAGGCAGTCTTCACATGTGTAATCAAGGATGCATAGAATCATAGGGCTGAAAGGGATCTTCAAGGTCTTCTAGTCCAACCCCCTGCCCAAGGCAGGAGTCCTTATATCATCCCAAACAAATGACTGTCCAATCTAGTCTTAAAAACCCTCCAGTAATGGAGATCCCCCCCTCAACTCTGGGAGGCAAACTGTTCCATTGACTAATAGTTCTCACTGTCAGGAAACTCCTCCTCAGTTCCTGGTTGGATCTCCCTCTGACAAGCTTCCACCCATTGCTTCTTGTCCTGCCCTCGGGTGTTATGGAGAATAAATCGATGCCCCTCTTCCCTGTGATAGCCCTTCAAATACTGAAAAACTGTCTCCCCTGAGCCTTCTCTTCATTAGACTAAACATGGCTAGTTTCCTTAGCCATTCATCATATGATTTATCCTCCAGACCCCTTATCATCTTTGTTGCTCTTCTCTGCACTCTTTTCTAGGACCTCAGCATCTTTTTGTATCATGGTGACCAGTACTGGATGCAGTGTTCCAAATGTGGCCTCACTGGTGCAGTATAAAGCGGTATTATAAGAGCCGAGGTGGCGCAGTGGTTAGAGTGCAGTACTGCAGGCTACTTCAGCTGACTGTTCAGCAGTTCAGCGGTTCAAATCTCACCGGCTCAAGGTTGACTCAGCCTTCCATCCTTCCGAGGTGGGTAAAATGAGGACCCAGATTGTTGGGGGCAATATGCTGACTCTGTGAACCGCTTAGAGAGTGCTGTAAAGCACTGTAAAGCGGTATATAAGTCTAAGTGCTATTGCTATTGCTATCACTCCTCATGATCAGGATGCTATCCCTCTGTTGATGCAGCCTAAAACTGTGTTGGCTTTTTTGGTAGCTGCAACACAAAGCTGGCTCAAACTTAAGTGGTGATCCACTTAAGCTCATTAAAGAAAGATCCAACCTAGAACTAAGGACAAATTTCTTGACAGGGAGAACAATTGATCAGTGGAACAGCTTGCCTCCTGAAGTTGTAAGTGCTCCATTTGTTGTGTTCCGGTATTTCATAGGGCCGCTCTAGGATGTGGAATAGAAGAGTTCTGTGATTGGCTGTGATTGGATGTTCCGTTTGACAGCCTCTATAAACAGAGGCTGGCAAACGGACGCTTTGCCTTCGTTCTTAGTTATCCAGTTGACAGTTAATAAACGTTCATGTGTTAACTATTACTTCAGTCTCCTTGCCTCAGTTCTTGCTCCCAGCCTGGCTCACACAGCAGAGCATTGGCGACGAGGATGGGATGCAGAACTGAGGAGAATATAGTGGTTATTAATAACAAGTCGTCATTTTGGCTAAAGTAACCAAAGGAATTTCCTCAGCTGACAGGAATGGCTACTCAGCACACATTCGCTCCTTTTAATCCTCCTGCAGAAACGTGGGAATCGTATGTAGCCAGATTTGAATGCTTCCTCATTGCTAATGCTTATACTGAGCTCTCTGGTGATAGGAAACGTGTTTATTTTTTGGGATTTGTGGCACAGAAATGTTTGAAACGGTGAGGGATCTTTTTGCCCCTCAAACCATTCATACCATTTCTTGGGAAGCAATGTTAGATAAGCTTAAGGATCACTATGCTCCTCCACCATCTCGTTGTGCCCGGCGTTACGCTTTTTATCATAGGAACCAATGTGAGGGCGAGACAATTAATCAGTACGTGGTGGCTCTGAGAAAAGCAGCACTTTATTGTGAGTTTTCTAACCTGGAAGACTACTTGTTGGACCGTTTGGTTTTCAGAGTTCGAGACAGCCGTCTCAAGCGACGCTTGCTTGCTATGCATGGCCTCACTTTCCAAGTTGCCTTGAACGAGGCCAGAGCGGCTGAAATGTCCAACCAGTCTTTGGCTGAGATGGATGTAGTACACAGCCCCACTTCATCTCGCAGAATTAATGCAGTAGACCCATTGCCACCTATGGAAGTGGAGGAGCTAGTCACTGAGGACGAGATATGCCGCCTTAAAGAAGCGCCCAACAAGAGCTGGCAGAAAGGTAGATCTAACCCCCAGAGTCCCTGCATGGGTTGTGGGGGCAATCATTTGAGGTCGGCTTGTAACTTTAAAGATGCGGTTTGCCACTGTTCATGAAGGGCAAGAGAAAGTGATAAAACAGTCTCCAAACTGGAAGATCAATTTGCAATTAGTACACAGGGGAACAAATGGTAACATGTGGTTTTAATTAGAACTTATATCATATCCATAAAAGATGTGTTTTAAAAGCAAATAAAAAATCCCAAAGGAAAACTCTGTTTTCCCTTCTCCTCCACAAGTTCATGAAGGGCAAGAGAAAGTGATAAAACGGTCTCCAAACTGAAAGATCTGTAAGAAACTTTCATCACATTAAATGCTGCCAGAAATACTGGGAGTTTCTGGGATTGCAGTGTTTAATGATGGGGATAAGACCTTCTTTAGAATAATAACAGAATAACAGAGTTGGGAGGGACCTTGGAGGTCTTCTAGTCCAAGCAGGAGACCCTATACCATTTCAGACAAATGGCTGTCCAAGTAGGTTGGATCTCTATTTGGTAAGTTTCCATCTGTTACTTCTTGTCCTGCCCTCAGGTGCTTTGGAGAATAGGTTGACACCCCCCCTTCACTGTGACAGCCCCTCAAATATTGGAAGACCACTATCATGTCATCCCTAGTCCTTCTCTTCATTCATGGAATTTAGGAAAACATTTCTTCATATGTTTTATTGAATTTTTAATGTTATATTATGCTCCTGTTTGTAGCATTATATTCAAAATAACTGGCAAGTCTATCCAATGGCTCTTTTATCAAGATGCAGTATAGATTATCAAAGTAAATAAGAAGAAAAACATCTTGAGCAGTGTTATAGGAATGCAAGGAGAGTTCTCCTAAGTCATACTAGAAATATCTCCATACCAGCATACATGGACCAGGCCTTAACTCTACAGAAGGCTGTCTAGTTGCCTCTGGGAAGGCTCCAAGCTGAAAGTAAAGCAGGAAGTTGTTTCTTGGCAGGGTTATGGAAGGACAAGAAGTTATTTGTTATTGAATTTGTTATTACTACATATTTAGATTCTGGGATGGGAGAGGTGAAGCTTTTTCCTTCAAGTGCCAAAATAGTTTGCTGAGGTTGAGTCCTGTGCACTTTGCCTTGGAACAGAAATCCACTCTGTTCCACCTTCTCCAGCACAATGTTCTGCTTTGCCCTGGCCCTCCTTATGTATGTTCTCTTTATGTGTTGGTTACATTTCACAGTATTTAGAATGGCAGAAAATCCTGGTATTCTAAAAATCTGAGGAACATACATACATACATACATACATACATACATACATACATACATACATACATACATACATACATTTTATTTGGAGAGGATATTCATAAGCTCCAAGGATAATTGATTTAAATGTACCTTTGTATATGTTCAGACATGCATGCAGACAAAAGTTAAATGATAGTGAAAAAGAACCCACAAACGCAGCCCATTAAAATACAGTGTTGCATTTTGAAACATTGGGAAGCATTTGGCAGAGAGTACCCTTAGAATTGGCAGAATGGAATAGAATGTGGAAACAGCAAGAGAGAAATATGTGCTTGTTATAAGGATTTGGACTCTAGTGTATTTTACTCAGCTTATCTTTTCAATTTGTCCAGGGCAGAATCGTTAGTGATCTCCTTATCTATAGCAATTTATAGATAAAATACCTTATTTCCATTAAAATGTGAATTACAGTTTAGAAATTTGATCAGCAGTTGTCCTTAAGTATAGGGATTGATTTCTTGAATAAATGAAACTATCTTGACCGCTTGTCTATTTAGACATTTTTGTGATAGTCAATGCCTCCTTAGAAAGGTTCTCATAATTACAATGAAAGCTTTATTTTTTAAATAACATTTCCCAAAATTGTCGTGTTCAACTCTTCATAACTTTCAAGTGCATGGTTATACTTTGGTTTCTGGGTTTTCTGTGGGAAAGTAATTATCTGTATGAATCATCCTGTTATTAGGAGTGTTTCTGGAAAAAAAGCTGCCTAAAATACTTCGCTATATATCCAGCAACAGGATGTGACAAGGGAAAGAGTACTCTGCTCTTTTTACTAGACACTCATCAGTTTCTAATCCCCACTATTGGAGAGAGGCATATGCTATTGCTCTAAAGTTGTATTATTTCTGTCTGGAAAGCTGCACTCAGAAAGTGGTGCTGAAGAAAGTGATATACTGAAGACTTTTCAAATTTGTCTCTCAAGATTTTTAATGTCAGTTTGAATGGCCAGGAGATCTTTGATGACATAAACTGAGATGTTACAAGCACGATAATGACAAGCCTCCAAATTTCACTTTTATAATTTGGTACCAGGAGAAGAGTTAAAATATCATTTGAAGTTTGTTCATATCCTCATGGGAGTTAACAAGCAGAAGCCCAATCTTGACAAAATGTACAATCTGACTGAATAATCATGAAGAAGTGATTTAGTAGTTCCTTAAAAAGCAGATTCATCTTGGAAATTTCCTGGATCTTTCACTTTCAGCAGAATTGGTTTCATTTATCTATCAAATTTCTCTGTTCCAGAATGGACTAATAGAATTCATAGCGCAGCATTTGAAATGAATTTAGAAGATTCTGTAGTTGAAAATGCGGCAATCAGGATTTTGTTTGGCATTTGTGAATCAGAGTATATAATGTACATTTTATTTCAGCTTTTTTGGTTTCCAGTTTGTTTGCAGACTCAATTCTTTCAGTTTGTATGCCTAGGTTCAATTTTTGACAAACAAATTATTTTCCATATAGATCTGCCTGACTAGGAAAGGCCTGCTCTGAGTACAGTACCAAGTACCCAGGAGCTTAAATGTCAGGGCTGCCTCCGTCCAATTCCTAGGAAAGAAAACCCTTGGCTCCATAGATTCAGGGAAAAGATACTTTTATTAGGAGAGAAATGAATGCAACAAGTTTCAGGCAAGATCTGAGGCAAAAGCGAGCAAAGCAGCAAATTGAAACAAACCATAGAGCCCAACACTCCATCCCACCCCTGGTAGCCAGGCAACCAGAGAAATGTTTTGAGAAAGTCTTTGATTCAAGTGCATAGTCTCTGGCTGCTGCATACCAAAGCTAGAAGAAATGACTTTGGAGAGATAAGCAAAGCCCAGACAGTAGTTGCAAAGCTGCAATGAAAATTTCTCCACTAACCAATCTCCCCATTTCCATGGCAGCAAGCAGCAGGCTGGCTGACATTAACTGAATGTGCACAAAAGATAGGATCTTCTTTGTGATAGCACAATTCCATTCTTAATTTAAATCAGTTTGGCAGTCTCTCTCTTTTCTTTGATCCAAAACTATTTCCATGTGCTTTGAATATGTGACACCTAATTTTCTATAATATTTTACATTCACTGCCACTGGCAATTCAAAGTGGTGGTTATGTTGTCTTTTAAGAATGTTAATATTTTTACTACTAGTGTTGTCTAGTTCTATGATAATGAATTATACTACTCATTTTTAGTACAAGAATGAATTATTATTAGGGTTAGTTGTACAGATGTTTAGATTGAATTTGGCATTTTTATCCACCTATTAAATCCTTCCCAAGGACCTGGGATAGAAAGATGTTGTTTGATGATCTTATAAAGGTATTGTTGCAGGAAGTAAGCTGTTCCAAATACAGCTGCCTTTTGCAATTGACTAATTGTGATTTTCTCAGTGCTAGTGGTGTTCAAGTGGTATTCCAGATGTTTTGGAATTGCACCCAAGGCACCTATTACTATTGGTATTATCTTTGGTTTCTTTTGCCATAGTTGTTCTACTTCACCTTGCAGGTCTTTGTGTTTTGTGATTTTCTCTAATTCTTTCTCTTCTATTCTGATGTCTCCAGGTACTGCCATGTCCACTTATTATTATTTCCAGTAACTTCAAGAATTAAAGTATATAAAGTGTATAATTGTGTATAATGGAATAAAAATGTATTTTACACTATAAACTCCTGGAAGGTGAGTTTTATATTTTAATAGATAAGATGACATATTGGAATGGAAAAGGAAGGATAAAAATGCAAAACGTAGCTATGCAAAGTAAATAAATCAAAACTATTTACAACAATATCTGTTCATTGAGGAATTACACTACTTGGTATAAGTACAGTAATCCAAAAATGAATTGTATGCCTTGTAATGTATTTGTGAGAAATATGATTTAATGAAATTCTTTAGCCAAAAGACATTCTACCGTGTTTCTCCAAAAATAAGACCCTGTCTTATATTTTTTTGAACCCTGAAATAAGCGCTTGGCCTTATTGCCATGCACTCAAAAGCCCGATTGGGCTTATTATCAGGGGATGTCTTATTTTGGGGGAAACAGGGTATTTGATTTGTACAATAACAATAATAAAGATTGAAGCAAGATCCAACATATTTATTAAGGTTTAGAAAGGATAGAAGATGAAGATGGATTATGTCTGTGCACATGTGCATTATATATTTTTTGTTACCATTGTATTAAAACATTTATGTAGCTTCATTCATCTTGCAGAGATTCACTGCTTTCTTCTACAGGGAAACAAGCTTGCAGATGCCTGTTGCCAGACTTCTGGACATTTTCTGCAGCTGCTCTTCGTCTGCCAAACCGTCCCACAGGTCGGATCCCTCGCCCAGTGTACCAGGAAGGATCAATATCAGGATCTGCAAGGCAAAACCCAGAAGACAGTGAGAACTCAGTGGAAAGGGAAAGTGTACTGAAACAGCTGTGTTGTTCCTAGCATATTGTAAAACATGGAGGCACTCATTATTAGTGTTAGTGTTAGTATTAGTGTTACAGTATTCTGAAAAACGTCTCAGTTTTGGTAGGTGGGTGGGACTATTTTTATCAGGTCAGTCTCATAAAATAACCTGTATAAAGATGGTTATTGTATGTAATAATACAATAATTGACAAAAGGAAAAGACTTAAAAATATGGGCATTTGTTATCCATGCGTGTGAACTGTATATTCTTCTGCGATTGTTATGCAGTGTTAAAATGCAGCCATTGTCATGTCTGGAGAAAAAAAAAATAGGAGAAACAATTCCTCATTTTCTATTTTGATGCCAGATGCTCTTCACACTTGTTTTTTCAAGTGTATATCATTTGCATAATTTTACTAGTATGTTGTGAACTGTATTTTAAACAGTCACTAGAAATAATATTAGCCATTTACTAGACTTTAGAACTTTGATTAAAAAAAGTTGGTCTATACTAGGAGTCCCCAAACTCTTAAGCTCATTGATCCTCCCATGAAGTTTTAGATTGTTCATCAATCCCCCAACATTTATTGCATGAAATGAAGGTAATAAATACTACTTTATCTAATCTTCCTATCACTCATCTCCTCCCACTTATGACTGTATGACTGTAACTTGTTGCTTGTATCCTTACGATTTAAAACAAAACAGAAAAAACAAAGCCGAAAAAAAGATGGCACAGTGCTGGAAGTCAGCTTATGCGCATGCTCAGAAGGAAAAAAATAAAAAAAAATTAAAAAAAAAGCGAAAAAATTCAAAAAAAAGTCAAAAAACAAACA
>QLTV01001119.1:3554243-3566453 GCA_003457575.1 Thermophis baileyi
ATCTAAATCTAAATCTAAATCTAAATCTAAATCTAAATCTAAATCTAAATCTAAATCTAAATCTAAATCTAAATCTAAATCTAAATCTAAATCTAAATCATTTGGATCTAAATCTAAATCTAATAGTACTAGAAATAATAAGAACAGTACAGGTAGTTCTCAACATGACCTCAATTGGGACCAGAATTTCTTTTGTAATGGGTTAACATATGACTGGACCTGATTTTATAACCATTTTTACCATGTTTGTTAAATAAATCACAATGGTTGTTAAGTTAATCACATGGTCATTAAATGAATCCAGCTTCCCCAAATGATATTGTTTGTTGGAAACCAGCTGGGAAGGTCAATATCATGATCACATGATTGCAGGACATTGCAATCGGTTGTAATTGTGAGCCGATTGCCAAGTACCTGAATTGCGATCACATGACTGCAGGCTCTGCGATGTTGTAAATCACAAGTTGTAAAGACAGGTTATAAATCATTTTTCCGAAGCCATTGTAACTTTCATTAACTGTCATTAAGTGAATGGTCATAAGTCAAGGGCCACTTCTAATAAATAGTTCCATCAACTCTTGGGGGTCAATACAAACCACTCTGGGGAACACTGCAGGGGTGGGTTCTACTTACCTTCCCTACCGGTTCTGATCGTGACGGAAGTGCGCGTTTTGCAAAACACCCATCGCGTCACGCAAAACACCCGGAAATGACCCTCTGCGCATGCGCAGAAGCCTTTGTGCATGCGCAGAGGGTTATTTTTCAAGCCGGGGCAACCGGAGGACCGGTTCGGGAGCGTGGACTGCCAGTCTTTGCTGCCGGTTTGGCGAGCGGCGGTAAATTTCTGCTACCGGTTCTAAAGAACCGGTCCGAACCGGCAGCAACCCACCTTTGGAACACTGGTCCCAATTGTCTGTGAAAAAGGCCAAGCTAAGTGATTCGCCACTAGATTTCAGGATGGAAAGAGCAGCAGCTTTAAAAACTGAATGTGTCCATATTTGCATCTAGGTACTGTACTCTAATGCAGTGGTCCCCAAACCTTTCTGGCTCCGTGGACTGCCACCAGCGGCGGAGGGGAGAGGGAATGGTTTCATGCACATGTGCACCGCTTGTGCAAATGCAGCTTCGTGTGCTCACCCACCGCTTATGCGGCCCAGTTCCCAACAGGCTGCAGCCCAGCATCGTGCCACGGTCCAGGGGTTGGGGGCCCCTGCTCTAATATCTTTAGGTCAAGTTGCACAATTTGTTCCTCAAAAATGAAAAAGAGCACAAAGAAAGAAAACAGTCTGAGGAAGCTCAGGTTAGCATGTGTCAAATATATAAGGACAATAGAATAATGAAATGGGAAATGGAAGAAAGATGCAGTTGGAGCATGGGCTGAATTTTCACCTATGTCAGAGAGTGCAGATTATCTACCATCGACCTCACCCCATTCCTAAGAGGTCTGTAAGGGGCGTGCATAAGCGCACAATCGTGCCTACCGTCCCTGTCCTAATGTACCCATATATTCATACTTCTTGTACTCATAATCATGCTTGTACTATTATATATATATACAATCATGTTTATACTTTGTCTATACTTTGCTTGTAATCATATATGCTTGACAAATAAATAAATAAAAATAAAATAAATAAATAAAAGATTGACTTTCAAAAGCCAAGGCTCATCATCTTCTGCACGTTCTCTTTCTAATCTCTAGCCTGTCTTTTGCCTGTCTGGAAATGAATGCCAATAGGATCCTCTGCTCAGGCAACTGTATACGGGTCAGCTTGGACACTAAGCAACAATTTGACAAGGAAGAAATTAGGATTCAAAATGTTTATTTCCAAAGTTGCATTTGCTAGCTAGTGTTGCTGTATTTGGAACATCAAAGTGTGTGAATTAAGAGAGGAGTCTTGGACTAATCAATAGATAGCATAGCATATCTTGAGATCATTAGATGCCTGAATGTAATTCTGGAGAAAATAATATTATATGTATGTACAACTGCTGTTGCAGAATGGAGGTAAATGATGAAAAGACACATGAGAGACATATGTTTATAATATTCTGTTTGGTTGTTTTGGTCTTGTAAAGTTTAAAAACACTGTGGTGTAGGGCAAGGGTGGACAATGTTCTTTTCCCACCAGGGACAATAATTTTCTCTATTTTGTTTCCCAGCACTTCAGACCGTCAGATGATGTGGTAGCAACTTTACAAAAACAATGGTGGCAGTAGAATTTTTAAGGCTTTTGAATTAATAAAAGAAGTAAAAAACAATGAGAGAGGGAGAAAGGTGGGGGAGAAGCGAGAGAGATGTTTTTAAAGTGCCTGGAAAGTGTCTTCATCATATTTAAGGGTTTTGCTATTAGATTTCAGTAATAAGATTTTTGAGAGCTGCAAAAGAAGACTCTAGGGAAAATCTGTGGTTGATTTCCAGAGTCTGGAACAGATTAGTCTAGATTAAGTGAATTTTTTTTTTTGCAGGTGTTGCATAGCATGATGTCCAGAGTAACACGTATCAGGCATATCTAGGTGGCAAAAATCTGGACAACCACTAGATCTGGATCAAATCTAACTGTTTATACTATCTATTGGTCTTCTAGATTTTTGCTGCCAAATGCAGTTTGCAATACATTCCGTTTAGAAGGTCTTGAGAGGGAAATGAGACAAAGCCAACATCCACTGGGTACTACCCCAGTTTCTACCTTCAGCCTATGTTCAGGTTTGTATATATGCTGTACATTTTGCTCATGAAAAATATCTCTATCCATGCAATCACCTGGCTGTGGGAACTTACTCCTGATCTCCATGAATTGTTCAAGGATTCGGCATTTAGTCTCAGGTATAAAGACCAGCAGCAGAAGGCAGACAACTAGCAGTCTCATTCCTTTCAGGTTCTTTTCCCCCACTCTTCAAAGCACTTTGATATCTGATTTTAAACAAAGGAAAAAAAAAGGTGACCTCTAGCAACAGGGAACAAAAAGTATGTTACTGGCCTCATACAAGAAAAGCACTCCTGAAGATAGCTTTAGTAAAGTACAGAGTCATTGCAAAATTCTACAACAGCAAAACAAGTTTGAATGTTGAATTTCAAGAAAAAATTACTTCCTGAAAAATTACATCTTGGTACTCAAATGTGTTTGCCACTAAAATTGCCATCAAACTGATATAAAAAGCATAGTCCATTGTTTTGATTGCTTAAGTAAGTTGCTTTTTCTGCTTTGGGTTGTTTCTTTTTAAATTCATATTCTAAATATCATTCTTTAATTATTGTATTTCAGTCTGAATTTACTTTGTGGTTTCTTAGAGCCAAACTAACCTTCACACTCATGTGTGGAATTTTTAGAAATAAAACAGGGGGTGGGTTTTTAACTTTCACCCCCTTTTTGCTGAAAATGAGCTTTTGAAGATGATTTTCATGGAAAACTTTAGGAAGAAAACAGATAATCAAAGCACACTTTATTCCACTCCACCCTAGATTCCACTGCTGTATGAATCTCCTTTAGCGTTCCAAGTTGCACTTTTAGAAACATACAATTCATATCATGTCTATTTTGGCCCAGCAATAGAAAGCTCCTTGACCCTGCCCTTTTTTCATCAGAATTAGCTTTTAGCAAACTCACTTTCACCTCTGTCAAGCCACAGCCAGGAACTGAAGAAAATATTTGTTCTTTGAAAGCCCAGATTTCTTCAAATTGGTAGTCTTTTACTTATTACAAGCAATCTCATTGAATAGGGACAAAGATTCACTGATGCTTTTGAATTTAAAGAGATGTGTTCTTCTAATTCTCCTTTTATCAGTTCCCAGGACTTACCTTTGTCGTCTTGTGCCAGCCTGTCTGGTCCAGCACACCAGAGGCCTCCCCATCTGCTGTACCAGCGGCCCATTGTTGCCATTTCCATGGTCAGCATATCCATCTTTCTATCAGCTGTGCTACCAGGCAGTTTCTTGAATCTGACTTGTGTCCATTGCTTACCTTCCCCAAAGCTAATCAGTCTGTGAGCAACTCTAGCACCTTTTGACCTTGAGGTTTCTCAGTGGTTCTCTCACAAAGACCAACATGAACACCCATAGTAATTTACCTTTCACCCTGGGAATGAGACCATTGGGCATCCTTCTGGGCTATATCCGTAAGGAAATATGTTTGTTCTGCATAAAGGAACCATGTCAGCCTGGCAGCCAATAGAGCAAAAGATCAGAGGTTTAATGCATGGCTTCATTTCTTAGTTCTGGAAACCTCGAGTCCTCTCTTCCTGGCTGCCATGCTTGCCTCCCAGCACAAACCATCTCATGATGACAAGACGCCAAGCTTGCCAGCCAGCCATGCTGTCTGCCTTAGAATCCATAACACCCCAGAATGATAGAGTACAAGAGGATACCACATCCCAGAATAACTCAACATTTTTCAGCATCTATCATGCCAAGCTTGGCATAACCAAGAAACAAGTCAGAGTTTATCCTTTAAACAATTTTTGTAATTGTTTTCCACTTTTAAGTTGCAGTGAAACATGTTTTTGCATGTGTTCAACGCAACTTCTCAATTGGTTCTTTGCTAGATCATTTAAGGGTTGTGATTAGTTCTTTCTTTATTCCTGCTTTAAAACAAGTGAAGAGTTTCAAAGTTTTATTCCCCGGAAACCTTTGAAGATACATACTGTAGATGAAACTTGCCAGGTTTAGTGTCCTCTAAAAATGTACTGTTTCTGCTATTCTCACCCTGTTGTGTTTAAAAAAATGAAATAGTAGCAATAATTCCAGTGCTTCTTATTATAGTCTATGACCAAATATTTTTTCAAATTCAGTCTCATCCTTAAAGTAGTTTGAATTGAACCTGTGTATTACTGAATGTTGAATGCAAAACCAAATCTAAATTTCACCTGTCCATTTACCTATGGACCCAAGTTGGTGTAGTAATAAATAGTGGGCTTTATTTTTGTCAATGATTGGTTGGATAATTTTGTCCAAGTCCTGTTTTTCCCCCTGTACTTCAAAGTCTTTTTCATTTTCAATAGCAACCAGTTTTGCCTATGCCCATCCAGCCACCCATCTTGCTGTTTGCCTAGTGTCATCTTTGGCTGTGCCTCTCCCTCCACCCCTTGCTGTCTTTATATATCAAACATCAAAGTGTGTTTGATCACTCACTAAGGCATCTACAGCTAGACTGAATATTTTATCTTTTGTAATTTGACTGATTGCTTCTCACGTTCTCTTTGCTTGCACAAGAAAATATTATGTACATCTTTAATATTTGCCTGAACTAATCACCGCCCACCATTCGTAAATGTAAATACTTATTAAGCAAATATTTCCCTATTGTTTGAACTAATTCATCCCATTTAGAATCAAAGGTAACTGTTTTCCAAATAGGAAATAGGAAGAAATGACTGTGTAACTTTGTTACTCACTCAGCAACCGTTTCACTTGATGACCAAATTGCCATTATTGTCAAGAAAAACTTACAAAATTATCTCACAATTATTTAAATCTTTTTGGAGCATCATTATCTAAATTAATTAAATAAATAGCCCCTATAGTGGCTGCAGGTAAATCATTATCTCCTTTAAGAGGAAACAAAATGAATGGAAAGTTGAGATCCAGTCTGTTTTATGGTGGAGTCCACTAGCAAGCTGGAGGTAAGCTGGTTTTTTTAAATATTAGTTTCCAAACTGGAAAGCTGGGATAACATGATCTACATTCATTACTTATTGAATAAGTTGTCTTTTGAACACAGACACAGATTGTGTGTCTGAAATAAGCACACTAGAAATTGTTTCATCTACAATGTTCTTTATAAGGAATGCCACTACCGGTATTTTGTTTAAAAACCAATGGAATTGGAAAACAGGAAATTACTACATTAGTAGAACGCAATAGCAAACAATTAGTAATAGTCAAATGAACTTGCTTATAAAGCACACAAAAAATACAAACACACACACACAAACCCTAAAAAACTGGACAATGCAGTGGGAAAAATGGATCTGGAAGATGATTTTATTTAGCATTTCCCCCAATAACTTGAATGGGCTACTGAGAACATGCATGCCATGCTTTGTTTTGCCTTCCTTATTCCCACCTTTCCCCAAAGCAGACATTCATAGAGCTGACAGACTGCACTGAAGGCAATACTCACTTGTCTGTCAAGGGGACTGGAAAGTGGCACATCCAGGTTATGCCTTCAGTGGTCAGGCTCCGTGCAAGCTGGTGGTCCTTTCCCCCTTTTTATGTCTTCCTTTTGTATATGCATGGCAGCCTCTGACATCAGCATTGGGACAGGGCATCTCAACAGGCTCTCCCCTCCTCCCTTTACAACTTCAGCTCTTTCCCCTCAAGTCAAGGAAGGAGGTTTTCTGATTTTGAATTACTTTCCTCCTTTAAACAAATGAGGTAAAGAACTGGGAAACTAGATTGGCTGTATGCCTTCACTGAGATTTTACAAGTTTGAGATATTCTGAAAGATCATTTTGATTATCAAAAGACAATATTGATATTTATTTTATTTCTATAGTCACCTATTTCAATCCAATGCCTCTGGGGCATGTACAATTCTAAAACAATTAAAAACATTTAAATTTTAAATCTCAAAATTTCAACCTCCCTCCCTTTCTTCTGACTCTATTGACTCTGCATCTGACTTAATTTAATCTATGAGCCTCTAATGTTGATCTGTTTGTATTTTATGTCCAGTTAAGTTACATTGTATAAATAAAATAAGTAAAATAAAATGGCACATTTTGCTCTGGATTTTGAAATTTCTAGTTCTGATTGAACTGTGGTTCCCTGGACAGTTGGTCACAGCTGTGTCAGAGGCACATAGAGAAGCATTCAGTGACATTGATCCTAACAGACACAGGATGCATGGTAGCATTATGGACAACTTTCCTCTATTTGATTTTCAGCTCTGCATATGTGGACCTCAGAGCTGTTCTTTTGGATGGAAAACCCATATACAAGAGTCCAGGGTCACTTTTCTTCCTAGGGGTTTTGGTCTGGGAGGTAGATGTGCAATGTGCATCCTCCAACTGTAGTGGGGACAGTTGATATCCTAGAAATTGAAAACTTATGGTTCCGCTGTCACTAATGAAACACAATAACAGAAAGAAATACTGTCAACCCTGGAGCCATCTTTGAGCGTCTTCAGGGTTGCAACAGTGAGGCTGGCTGAAGCTGTGGGAGAGGGGGGAGTAGATAGCTGGGGGAATATGTAGCCAAAATAACATTCTTTCTTCTGGGAACCAAGGACACTCTCACCAGCACCTGGAGGGGCGTGGATGGGAGGCAGCCGGGATGGGGAGAGAGACCTGATTGGGGCATGTGATGGTTGTGAGTGATGGGGGGGGGGGAAAGAACTTTGGATTTGAACTGGGTGTGGAAAACCTGAAAACCTGGAGTGTCAATTGAGCCGAGGTGGCGCAGTGGTTAGAGTGCAGTACTGCAGGCTACTTCAGCTGACTGCTAGCTGCAGTTCAGCGGTTCAAATCTCACCGGCTCAAGGTTGACTCAGCCTTCCATCCTTCTGAGGTGGGTAAAATGAGGACCCAGATTGTTGGGGGCAATATGCTGACTCTGTAAACCGCTTAGAGAGGGCTGTAAAGCACTATGAAGCGGTATATAAGTCTAAGTGCTATTGCTATTGCTATTCACCAGCTGTGCCAATATGACATGCCTAATAAATCTATACTTTGAGGAACCCTGCCTTGAAGTTTTGATTTCATATGGGCTGTTACTTGGAACCCTGATAAATACATTCTGGCTTCTGTTCCAATGTAATACAGGATTCCACATACGATTTCTCAGAATGGCTGCCTTATCTTCAACCCGAGAAACTCCTTTTGTTCTTCAAATGGGGATTTTTTCCCATTCAAATTGCATTCCTCTTCACTCAGCATGGTGGGTTATATGAAGGGGCCATACGCCTCCCTCTTCCTGTTTGTTGTGATGGTGGATTGTATATGCGCATAACTAAATATGGGTATTCTAAATTTCCCTAATCATCAAAGACATCAATATATCTCCTTGGTTTCCAGTGTTCGCCTTTTATACCAGCATACCTTTTATACCTTTTATACCAGCATATAGTATAAAAAAAAAATCTCATTTTTTTTTTAAAGTAAAAGGTTAGTTTGTCAGTGATTGGACAAGTAAATTGTTTGGTCAATATGGAATAGTGAAATTTACATTTCTGTTCTACCCTAAAATAACAGGAGATACAGTGTGTACAATAAGTGAAAATGATGTCCATTCATCTGCACTAACATGGGCTCCTCCTATTACCTTTGCAGCTACTGGTAATTACATGTAAATATCCAGAAAATACTAAGAAAATGGCGAGCTGCCCATTATCTTATGGATTCTCTTACAGAGGACTTTCTGTGATGAGGTGCTAAGAACTGTGGGTTGGATCTTTCAATGAAATTCCTGTTCAGTTTTATGGTTCACTGATTTGCCTTGGACAAACTAGCTTATAAACCTCATAGTATATATAACATAGGACCATGGTAAATAAAAACACTGGAGAAAAGGAGGCATTGTTGTAGTGTAGAAAACTTGTAATTTTTCCTGATCCAGTTATTGCAGTTCCAATGCATATGAATTTGCAATTCAATTAACACGTGTATATTATGTAACACATAAGAAAATGATCTATTTTCTACATAACATCATCTGGAAGAAGCTTAAACTGTGTCTACAATAACCTCTCATTAGAAAATAGACTATTGATTTAGAACAGAGGTGGTATGCTGCCGGTTCGGACCGGTTCTGGCGAACCGGTAGTGCCGACTGCGGGTGGGCCCACCTACTCGCCCGGACATAATGGCGTCCTTATGTAGCCACGTTTTTGTGTCTGGGCGCATGCACGAACGGCACATGTGCGAGTAAAGAGCATGCGCAGGAGGCTGTGCACATGTGCAGAGAACTATTTTAATGTAATTTCTTGTGGGAAGCTAGAGCTATTAATCACAAAACAGCATCTTATCCCTACTACCTGGTGTTTTCTTTCTATGAAAAAATTTGTAACAGGAGGTTCACAACAATATTAAGTACAAGTGATAATGACAGCAACCACTATCTAAAGCAAATTGGAAAACTCCAGAAATTCTATCTTCACTTTGTGGGGCTTCTAACCAGAGCCACTTCATTTTGGAAATGATCTAAGTCTCTTTGAAATTATCTCCTTCACTGTTCTCATTTAACCTGTTATGAAATAGATGAACATCTAATAAATGATGTATTTCTATATTTTTAAACATTTGCATTTGGCGTTACAATCTTACCTTCTTTTCTGGTTAAGGTCCTTTCCATGGGCTGCTGGCTTTAATGCTCCCCAAGCATAAGATTTTCCATGTTCAGCAAGGGGCCTTACCTCCCCCTCCATTAGCTGCCCACATTCACATTCTATAGAAAAGCAACAAACCCCTATCCCTTGGGGAATGGGGTGATGGTGGCAAGGTCCACATGGCAGGAGGGAAGAAGTGCCAAGAACTTGGAGGCAGGAATCCCCCCACCCCCACCCAGGAAATCTACCCTGCAGTTTCAGAGAAAATGCTGGAAAAGCTCTCTAACATTTGCCCTCATCGAGGACTGAGCTAATTGGCTCTGCTTTCCACATCCCAAAGAAGTGGACCTGAGGCAGCAGTGATCTCAAGGCTTTAGGTAGTTAATCAGACAATCAGAGTAGTAAAAAAGCCCTTCTCTCTCAAGAGAGGAAGGAAAGCAGTACATTTTGCTGTGGGGAACACAAACCATCCATTTATAATGCAGGCTACCTGGCTATATTTCTGAATCAAGATAAAAGTGGATGCGTAAGATGTACAGAGTGAGTGTAATGTCTGCCTAAAGGGACGCATTAGGTGGGATTACCTAATCCTTTTTATTAAGGGGTCCAGTAGCTATGATTGTTTTGGAATGAAGTCCTGCCAATATGTATGGATGTGGGGTGTGGGTATCTTTTCCTTCAAAATCCCGTGTCCCAGAATTGCTTTATTTGAGAAAACATAGCCCTTAAAGAAGAATAATGAAACTGCACATAACACAGACTTCTCTTCCTGATTGCATCAATGAAATTAATTTACATTAACTGGAAGAGATCTGGACACATAATGGTTGATGAGAACATAGTAATGAAAGATAGCTTACAGGAGGCATTAAAAGTTCAGGATACTGAAAAGTCACAGCTGTAACTGGAAAATGCCTTCTAATTTGGTTATTTACTGAAAATAATTCAGCAAAGATTTATTAGCATTAAAACTAGAAATTTTGGTCTGAACTCAAGATTCTTTCTCAGCTTGGAAAAAACATTAATCAGATAAACAGATATAGGAACTCACATTTTCAGTTTCTTTATGCATCTTTAGCTATGTTAATAAAATAGGTATGTATTGTAACTAATTGCCAAAGACATAAATATTAGGGCCATCCAGAGGTGGGTTCCTCCCGGTTCGCCCGAACCGGTAGCGACCCGCTGGTGAAGTCACGACGACGTCACGGAGCCGGTTCGGTCGGTGCCAGTCCGTGGACGCCGCCATCTTTTTTTAAAATTTTTTTAAATTTTTTTTTGAATTTTTTTCTGGTTTTTTTCTTCTTCTGTGCATGCGCAGAAGCCGAGTTTCCGGCACTTATTTTTGGCTTTTTTGGGGGGGGGGGGGTTTTTTTTAATTTTTTTGCACTGTGCAAAAAAGCGCGCGCGTGCCCATGAGGTGCGCCTACGCAGTGCGGGAGGAAGCGAACCAGCAGTGAGGTAAGTTAGAACCCACCCCTGGGGCCATCGATACTTTAGATTTGATTTCAAAAGGCTACATGGCCAAAGGCATAATTATAGCACCCCTCTGCAACTGTTTAAAGCAGCCATGTGATTAAAAAAACACTTTTAGTTGCAGAACGTTGCTGTATTTGCATTCCCATGTGCTCCAAAACACCTTGGGAATCATATTTGAAGCACTGCACAGCCCTAAACAAACATGTTGCAGATACAGTTTGGATACAATTATATTAAGAGTCAAAATGATGCCACTTGGTCACATTGGAATAAAGACGCTCAACCACTTGTGGTAGAAGATGCCTGAACTTTGCATTTCTATCATGAAACAAATTCTAAGAATACCGAACAGTAATGACTTCAGTTTCAATGACTGCTTGATATATAGGTCACTGTTGCCAACAAGAGTTTTTTATTTCAGAGAATTCAGTAGTATCTTAATTTTCTGAAGGTCTGTGCTCATACATGACACAAAATTTGAAGTTGTATATGAAACCCACCATGATAAATATTTGGTACACACAACTTGCACAGAAATTCAAATTTTAGAGTTTGAAAACATAATTCTAGATTTAAAATTCAATATGAAGAGAGAAGGGAGGTGGGGGGCACTGAAGCATCCCCATGATGTTTCATAAGGATGAATGACCATGGGGTCACTGCAGCCATTGTAACTTTGAAAAAGGGTCATATATAGTTTTGGGGTGTCTGTTGTAACTTTTTCCCCCCAATAAGTTTTATTTGTTTTTGATCTTTCAACATCTCATGTCGTGAGCATTTGCTTTCTGAGTTTCATACATCCATACAATAGTCTTAACAATATTTTTTTAAAAAATAATTACAATTCATTATCATTTCATTTTCAATACATCTCTCATCTCATTTCTTTTCCTCTTAATACCTATCTTTAGTCTTTCCCCCCTCTTATTTTATCTCTATTTTAATTCTCTTTTCTCCCCGCCCTTTTTTTTTTTTTCTTCTTTTCTTTTATCTCCTCCCACCTTATATCTTTCTAGTATTAATATATTTTACTTAACTTGTTTCCTAAATAATGATCAAAAGTCAGTTTTTAACTCCCCCCCCCCTTTCCACATCATTCCTACTTTTTAATACAAGCTAATTTTATCTTAACAGTTAATTCTATCATTTCATCCCATTTCTAACAATCATTCAAAATTAATTTTTATCTCTTTTCATTTCATTTTCAATACATCTCTCATCTCATTTCTTTTCCTCTTAATACCTATCTTTAGTCTTTCCCCCCTCTTATTTTATCTCTATTTTAATTCCCTTTTCTCCCCGCCCTTTTTTTTTTGTTCTCCTTCTATTCCAACAATCAAAGATGTGGTCTTTTCCCACCTTATATCTTTCTAGTATTAATATATTTTACTTAACTTGTTTCCTAAATAATGATCAAAAGTCAGTTTTTAACTCCCCCCCCCCTTTCCACATCATTCCTACTTTGTTA
>QLTV01001119.1:3585725-3628321 GCA_003457575.1 Thermophis baileyi
CAAAAAGAGGGCTGTGAAAATATTTACAGACCCCTCACATCCTGGACATAAACTGTTTCAACTCCTACCCTCAAAACGACACTATAGAGCACTGCACACCAGAACAACTAGACACAAGAACATTTCCCCCCCAAACACCATCACTCTGCTAAACAAATAATTCCCTCAACACTGTCAAACTATTTACTAAGTCTGCACTACTATTAATCTTCTCATCGTTCCTATCACCCATCTCCTCCCACTTATGACTGTATGACTGTAACTTTGTTGTTTGTATCCTTACGATTTATATTGACTGTTTCCTAATGTGATTTGATTGCTTATTTATACCCTATGACTATCATTAAGTGTTGTATCTTATAATTCCTGACAAATGTATCTTTTCTTTTATGTACACTGAGAGCATATGCACCAAGACAAATTCCTTGTGTGTCCAATCAAGAATTCAATTCAATTCAATTCAATTCAATTCAATTCTATCAAGATATAGATACCAGATAACAAACACAGAAATAATAAAATAATACAATCAACAAATGAGATTTGCTGCCTATTAAGAGTACTTAGAATTCCTGCTTTGCTTAGAGGGGCTGTATTCGTATCTCCTCAACTTTTTATAATTATAAGCTTGAATTCAGAGACCATACAATTTCATTAAGGCACATTATTGCTTTTTTTTTTTTTGTAAAATTCAGGTATGCTCACCTGGATGCTTCTTTTTTTCTTAGGCCTTTCCACTGGTTTAACTCTCAACCCAGCAGCACTCAGTGCAGCGATTCGAGATTCTATATCAGACACCTTTATAGGAAGTAGCACATTATTCCATCATAAAGGCAACTGGACTTTTTCCTAGCATACAACCAATACATGGTTGTACTGTATATGCACACACGGAGAGGCAAACATGTATCCCTAATTTAAGTCAGTGCAGCAATAGCACTATTTCATTTGGCACTCAACATGCCAGTGAACTGGAATCTGGGGATAACTGTCTTCAATTATTTAAGTGCTATAGAAAATAATAAATGGAACAAGTATGCCATGCTTTATGTAATGTGACTATAGCTTTCCAGACTTTCTCAGGCTTTTTTAAACAGACTACACCCTGATTTCATTACAATGTACAAGTCAGGTCCTAGCAGTGAAAAAAAGTGTACTTTTCTCAGAACCAATTATTCTCTGCTTTCATTAATTCCCAGATTTCTGAGGCAAAATTACTTTGCCTTAGCTGTGCTGAGCTAGCCTGCAGAATAAAGTTTAGGCAAGATCAATTCCTATTGTGACTTATCTTCTCTCTTAATTAAGAGAAATACATTAAGAAAGGAAAGTGATTATATGTTATTTTTCTTGGTTTAAGAAACTGCATTTTATTTTAATCTCCTTTTATAATCTTAGACCAAAGTTGCTTCTATTCTATTAATAAATGCCTTCTTTTTACTGAGTCATTGTATAAAAACACTTCAGTCAATTTGTATGAAAACATATGGCTATCTAGCCCAGGGAAGTCCAATAAGGTTGTATTGTATTCCATATATACATACATTTAACCCATTCAAAATTGTTTGCTCTGTATTAGGCAGATGATAGTTATCTGAAACTGATAGAATATTAGTGATAAGAAAGATTGTAGCTATCATTTATCTGAACAATGTAAAGAAATATAGTTTTTTAGGCTCATGAAAAAGTTTAGGTAGGCACATTTCAACTATGGTTAAAATATTTAAAACACAATTTTTGTATGGGATAATTTTCTGGGGAATTCTTGCTTAGAAATCAACCCAAGCAGCCTTTTAAGAAAAGACAACAGGGATTTACCTCAGTCTCTCTGTGTTGTACTTCAGCCACAGTAAAAGCCACTTTGTCTTCCAACTCTGACAGTTCTGAATCTGTTGTTGCACTGTGATGGGTTTGGTCCTCCAACTCTCTCCGTCTTTTCTGCAATCTATAGATGTTCTCCATAGTAGGCACCTGTAATCAGCAGTACTAGTTACTTTCCAGGTAGATTATTGTCAATGATATCTCTAAACTCTAGAGCAGGGGTGTCAAACTCACGTTGTCACAGCGGCGTCATGTGACGTATCGGGACTCCCCCCCCCTTTGCTAAACCGGGGGTTTATTAGGAAAGGAAATGAAAATAAAATTGTCAGCACCATATCACTGTTCCCAAAATCAAGTCTATAATTACATTTGGAATAATGTAGAGTAAGCTAGTTTCAAGGTTGTAAGAAAGCCAAAAAGAAAAAGATGAGTTTTTAATTAGAAAAAAGTGATGGTGGTGAACTGTGTATGACAGTAATTCAAAAGTTGAACAGAAATGGAAAGTTAACCTAGATATCATTCCAACATCACATATAAAAATGAGCTTGTGGCAATTAACTTGTGTCATCCCATTTTCCAATTTCAGATAGAAACAACCAGACCTAATTGGACTTCTCAACACATTTACTATGCTATGAATATTACAAAAAGTCTACAGCTGAGGGGTGCAATACTTTGGAAAGAGTGCCTTGCTTCAGTGGGTCATTAAGAAAAGCTCTGGGTTGAACACAAATTTCAACCAAACCCACTAGTAGGTTCCAAAATAGTGACTTCTCTGCATCTGCAGCACAAAAGTCCCATCCTTTGAGGTGAGGCACCTGGTCAAAATATATCAGCCTCACCAGATGCTTCATGTAGCAGAGTGCCATGCCTCTGCCCTCAAGCATTAGTCTGAGGCATATTATCTCTAATGTGTCAAGTTTGGTTTTCAGACAGAGCACTATCACATCCCATAAAGAATAGCAATAGCACTTATATACCACTTCACAGTGCTTTGCAGCCCTCTCTAAGCAGTTTAGAGTCAGCATATTGCCTCCAACAATCTGGGTCCTCATAATGCTATGAAACATTAAAAAAAAGTTGGGAATCTGAGGAAAGGGGGCAACAAAAGCAATCCTAGTCCCCAAGGAGTTGTTATTAGTTTTGAGCCAGCCTAGGGGAAAGGCTAGGTAGAGGGGTATTTTCACTTTCTGGCATATTTAATAATTTTCTGTTATTTACTTATAAAAATATTTCTGGATGGTTGGGCTTATCAGGCTATTACAAATGCTATCATTAAAACTATTTTTTTAAACAACAACAACCCAGAAACATTTTAATGTCAGACCGCAACACGGTACCTGCCTTCCCCATATCTAGTTTGGGAATAGTGGTATTTGCATTAAAACATTTAAACAAATAGGGAGGTAAGTATTTTTGAACTGCAGATGGGGACCTATTACCGGATGGATTGGTAAACTTTTGTTTAGAAATACATAACAGGTTTTCTGCTAGGACAGCAGTGCTTTAAGCAGATTCTACCATTCTGCAAAATGTTCTCAGATTTCTAAACCTGCCCATTAGGGCAAAGAAATTGTGGATAATCAACATCTAAATGGATGTTGATCAAGAATTTGACCAGGTCATTTTCTTCAGAAAGGAATATACCAGGCATTTTAACCAAAGCTATAAAAATATTCCTAGCTGCAATACCCATTTGAACATCCATGAATTATGTTTGATTCAGAAGGTAGTTCCAAACTATAGTCCTCAGCTTTCAAAAGGAACCAAATCCTATTCAGAACAGGCTGTTCCCCCAATTGTGACAATGTTTCACTGTTGATAAAAGAACCTGTCTTTGTTTGAATTGCACTTTGCTTTGTTAAACCATAGGCAATCTGAGCCACCCTCCAGATTGTGTGGATTTCCTCATCAACTTGTCATATTTTTTAAAAAAAACGTGTGTGTGTGTGTGTGTGTGTGTGTGTGTGACTAAACAGATCATAGTGAATAGTTTCATGAGGATTGCCCAATCAAGTGTTATGAGACAAGGATGTTGATGTGATTTGTTTGAGACTAAATGCCCTTTGCTAGTTCAGAGCAGGAATATTGAGAGCTGTAATAGAATTTGTGACATCTTCATAAGATTTTGTTCAGAAAAAATGTTAAGATGTTCAAATTCCTGCCCGTCATTGCATACTAGTTCTATTGCAGTTATGACCCTACTGCCAATTGGACTTTAGAAAGTTCACATTTTAAAAAACAAAGTCTCCTCTATGCAACTGTTTTTTTTGTAATAATTATACAGAAGTGTAAAATAAAGGGGGGGGGGGAAACACCTTTTTAAAATCTGTGGCTCACACTTCTCATTTGAGTGTCATATTGGAAGTAGCACCTGAAAAATCAGCAGAGCCAGAGCAAACTGGGTGAAGTCCAGTTGAGATCTAAATATTATTCCATTTCATTTACATCATGTAATTATGCACATTGCTTTGGGAGACACTCCCACATTGTAACCACAGTATTTGCATTAAATCAGCGGTTCTCAACCTGTGGGTCGCGACCCCTTTGGGGGTCGAATGACCTATACACAGGGGTCGCCGCGCGCGCTAGCCCGCCATCTTGGAAATGCTCCCAGTTTGGCCGCGCCTGCAGGTCGCCGGACAGCCGGTAGCCACGGAAGCGGGAGACTTCGCCCACCCGCCCGGACGCCGCCATTTGAGTTCTTTTACCCTCTGCACATGCGCAGAACGCTTTGCGCATGTGCAGAGGGTAAAAGAACCCAAATGGCGGCGTCCGGGAGGGTGGGCGAAGCCTAGCGCTACCATCGCTACTGGCTCTCCGACGACCGGCAGGCACGCCCGAACCGGGAGCCTTTCACCCCTGCATGCTGGTCTTCCTATGCTGAACCACTGCATTAAATGATCTGTACTTTTATCATCTGAAACTTTAAAAAGTCTTCCCCTATGCCTGAGTACTCACGAAGAACAGTTATTAATAGTTCTCTTTTCAAAACAAATAAAGATGTAAAGATTTATATTTCAGTATACTATTAATTTCTCTGATATCTCAGAGACATTACTTTTCTTTAGGAGCTAATATGCCTTTGAGTATGATCAAATTCTATCAAACAGGAAAAAAAAAGCTTATAATCATTTGTTAATTTCTAGTTAGCAGAAATAGGATGCAGAATTTTTGATTTCCAACTAAGATTTGAGTGGCTACCAAATTGCTTTGAAGTGAAGCAGGGTATTTTTCAAGTTGCTGTATTAGGAACTGAATTGAATCTTGTGGCAAATGTGAATCCCAACTCATCCTACACTGCAAAAAGTTACATATTCCAGAAAATCTGGTAAGAAACCTATGTGATAGACAACTTTATTATATCTATGTTGCACAGGATGGGATAAATGTTGAGAATTGTTTGAATAAGGCAACCTAGTAAATTCAAAAGATTAAAACTTGAAATTTCCTGACAAATTGGCCACCATAAATTAGCTGGCTTCCTCTTTTTCCACATGCTTAATTTTATGGATTTGATACATATATGAGAGAACACTGTGATGCAGTAATAAGGTATTGAACTAGGAGTGGGGAAACCTAGGTACCAGTCCTCCCTTAGGCATGGAAGCCAATTGGATGATTTTGGTCCACTGTGTCACTGTCTGAGACTGCGAAGTAAAAAAAATAATCTATTGACTGAACTGTACTTGACCAATGTTAAACAGTTCATACTTTCAACGCAGAGGTCTTCATTCAACGGTATATTGATTTGGGGTACACATACATATATTGTATAAACACACGATTCTTGTATGATGCTTTCTCATGACAAACTTTCAAACTTTTAAGATGAAAGTAGTTTGCACAGCCCAACTGTCCTTATTGTTGTAACAATCTATTCTGAGGGGGGCAGTATTTTTCCCTCCAGTTCTCCAAATGTGCTGATTTAATACTTCCAACTTATTCGTTATTAGTTGTATCAGTTGTAACTTATACTTCAGTGACAACTTGTGGGATGAGGGAGACACAGAGTTGTGCTTTCATACATTTCTTTCTCATACTTCCTAGGTTTGAGGTACCTGCTTCCTATTTCTCAAGCTCCATAGAAGATAGAATCATCATCCAACATCTTCATCCTTTCAAGAAGATATTCAAGGATTTCTACATTGTTGTTAATGGGTCTCAAGTGCTTTGGCTGTGATGCCACAAAAATCCC
The DNA here is from genome assembly GCA_003457575.1 of Thermophis baileyi. Classification (NCBI taxonomy): domain Eukaryota; kingdom Metazoa; phylum Chordata; class Lepidosauria; order Squamata; family Dipsadidae; genus Thermophis; species Thermophis baileyi. The sequence continues at coordinate 3,591,742 of QLTV01001119.1, forward strand.
TGGCTGGTGACCTCTAGGTTTTATGCTCAACTACAGTTACTTTGTGTGCAGCAGAAGGGAAATGGGGGAATTAGAGAAAATGGGAAGCAGGAAGGTGTGCAGTTGCTTTAATTAAAGGGTTCGTTATCCATGGAGGACTCTTAACCTGAGGAAGAGTAACACCCAGATAATACATTGATCCTGGATAATGCTTCGCAGAATACAGCAGGGACAAAGGCACTACCTCAAAGCGCAAGTGAAAAGCTCTCATTAGGGTAATGGCTTATGTGTGAGAAGCACTTTTTGCCTCAGAAGCAGAAGATATGAAGGGACTGTTCATATCTTCTGACCATCATATTTAGTACGGTACATTTTATTTGGGTCAGTCTGCTCTTGAGAAAGCCAGATGGTCTCAGGAAAGAGATGTCCATGGGGGGGGGGGATGGAACTGGGAAAGTATATGAGAATTCACACATTCCATATATAACACTTTTAGACTTTACACTCAACATTGAAGTATTGTATTTGTGTTAAGTATTGGTATAAAATATGATATTTTATTTCATAAGGTAGTATCATGTATTTGTCTTAATATATTGAATAACAGTATACATTAAAATTTATATTGTATCTCAAATAATTTCTGGCTATTTGAATTTAAAATCAAGCATTCCCCCCAAAAATTCAAATTCATCTTATTACACATTTAGAAAGTGCCATGAATCCATAGTTTGTGGGAGAGAAGGATAGGAGTATAGATATGATCTGTACCTTGCCTTGCCTTACATTGCCTTTCTTTTGAACCGGGCTGAAACAGTCCCAGCAGATTAATCTTTGGAATAAGGAAATAAATATTTCTGGACCAACAAAATTACCATTGTTTTCTGAAAATGCTTTTCAGAACAACTCGCTTAATGCACCATGTGATGATTCATTACACGAAAAGCTTTCGGCATTTCATATCAAACCTATGCTCCTGCCAACCTGACAGGAAAAGTAAGCCTTGTTAAAGAAGACAATTAAGAGGAATGATCTTGCCTACAGCCTGTGACCCCATCAGAATTAAGACTGGGCAGCAGAACTTGCTTTTATCTGGTTTTGTATGTGCAATTTATTTTTAAGGGAGGTGAAATCATAGATCAGGGGTGTCAAACTCAAGGCCCAGGGGTTGGCTCCGGCTCGCAGGGTGCTTAGATCTGGACTGCGGGGCCGCCCTGGAAACAGCAAAGGACTGGCCCGCGGTGTCTGTGCCAGCAAAAATGGAGCTCGGGAGGGCCACAGGCAGTCTTCCCGAGCTCCGTTTTCACTGGCAGAGGGCTGCAGGAGGCTGTCACAGCCGAAAATGGAGCTCACAAGGGCTGCCGGTGGCCCTCCCAAGCTCTGTTTTCGCTGGCAGGGGGTTGCAGAAGCCGTCGCAGCCGAAAATGGAGCTCGGGAGCCCGTTTTCGCTTGCAGAGCACCCAGACCACCACAGGCGCCCCCGACACGAGTGACATCAAGCTGCCACACCCCTGGCCACGCCCCCCTCCCCCGAGGTCAAACACAACTCTGATGCGGTCCTCAATGAAATCGAGTTTGACACTCCAGTCATAGATCATCTGGTGACCTTGATAGCCAAAGTTTGTTTAAATAAGTAGGGACCATCCTCTCACCACTTGGCAACTAGATATTGAAAGTAAGCAATCAAAACAAGAGGGGAAAGGATCATTGGGGAGGATACTGAAGTAGAAGACATTATGATCCATCAGTACATGTCAAGTTGGACAGCAAAAGTAAATGTACTGCTATTGGTGAACTACCTATAACTTATGACTGGTCACTTAACAACCATTTGAAATTAAGACGGGCCCAGAACATGTGTGTAAAGCACTTCTAGCCACTGTAAAATGTCATGCTGTACCCTCCCTGTGATCACATTACTGCATTTCGGTGGTTTGGCAATTGGCTTGCCTTTACAACTGGTTGTAGTGATCATGTGACTGCAATTTGTGAAGTTTTTTGCCAGTTTCTGGCAAAATCCTCCCATTCAGAAGAATGGGTTCGCACTTACAACCACAGATTCACTTAAAGACTGTGGTGATTTGCTTAACAACTGCTGCAAAAAAGCCATAAAACTGGGTCCAATCACATGGGTGTCTCAACTTATGACCATGAGAACTTATGACCAGAAATCCAGTCCCAATTACGGTTGTAGGTTGAGGACTACTTGTAGCGACAGTAATAGAGAAACCATATTTGCCCCAATTTGACCATATGTAATGTAAATCAATGTAAAGATCAAAAAACATTCTCATCTTCCATACATATATCTTCTTCGTTTTGTATATTCTTGTATTTTAATAAAGAAGATGTATAACTGGTCCAAATCTAGCTTCTGCAGTTAGTTACAAAACAGATAACATGGTTACATCAAAACTTGTTATATCAGGAATAGAATTTTCACTGAAGAATGGGACATAGGAGGATGTCTTCTGTTATATCATATTGTTGCTTTCTCAGCTCAGGACTCTGTTGACAGTAGTCCTTAAAGTTACCACACAGAGGTTTTTAATCAATTCCATTGCCTGAGATACTAAGGACTGAAGATTGAGATACTAAGGACTCTTCTTTGGTCAATGCACAACACTGCCAAAGCTCTAGGGTACACACTGGTACAGGAGACTGACTGCCTTTGAAAAGGGATTATCTTCTCCATCTATTTTATATTTTGTGATTGTGATTGTTGAAATGTCAAAGTTACAAGCTCCATAATTTCTCAGGCTAAAAATGTATCCATTTTCAGATTTGAAACATACATCAAGTTCCTAGTTCGTAGATTAATGGGCAAATGCCAACAGGAATCAATAAACTGGAATGCTACATTTTTATTTAATAGATACTGGCAAGTTAGCAGAATAAATATAACATCAAAGGATTTGCTGAAATCAAATACCATCCTAATATGCACATTGGTAAATATGGAGTTCATTTTATGCACCGTTGATAGAGTAACATAAATGCATATGCTACTAAAACTTTTGTGTCTGCTTGTTGTAACCTTCAATTGCAAAATGGGGCATCAAGTTGGCTCAAATCTGCCAAATTAAAGAATGAGTCTAAAATCCACGATTCATGACTCCATGGGATTGATATTTCACAAAATTGTGAAATTGTGGTCACTTCAATGCTGCCATAGACATGTGATTGTCATTTCCAATGCTCCTTGTCAGCTTTCTATAATGAAAGTCAATGGGGAAGTTGGCAGGAAGTCAAAAGTCCCAGGGTGGCAAGCAGGTAAATGGCTGCAAGTGGGGGAGGGAGGGAGGGGATGTGTGGGAGGTGGCACATAGATTGGTTGTACAAGAGGTGCCACTTAGGTTGAGGAGAGTAATGGGGGGGGAGAGATGCTACATTGGGTCAGGGAGGTTGCATGGGGTGCAAGAGACTTCATGGCAGGTGCTGCGTGGGTTTGGGAAGCTGCTGAGCGGTGCTGTGTGGGTTGGGAAGAGTGCACAGGAGTGAGAATGAATGTGCAAGGGCAGTGCCAACATGGGCATGCGGGGTTGCAGCATGGATTGGGGAGGGTGTGTGATAATCTTAAGTAGCACAGTGAGGATTGGGGAGAGTGCTAGGTAAATAATTACCTCTTAAAGGAAGAGCCAATGGGTCATGGTTTGTGTGGTATATTTCTAAAAAAAACCTTTATCTCTATTATTATTATTTTTAAATAAGCCTTAAGTAGTTATTTGTTACCTGTTCTTCTGCAACACATTTAAATCCTCATAGCAATAAAGAACAATATTTTAGATGTATGGACTGTCCTTCACAGAGAATACAGGTTCATTTATGTATGGGATTTATAGGCTCCTCCAAGCTGCTAAAACTCTGGGTGGGTACTTTTCTGATTATGGACAGTGTTTGCAAAAAGTGACCACCATGGACACATAACAGGCCTAACTTTATCTTCAGGAGAAAAAAATGGTACTTTGCTAAAACTTAGGGTGTCTTAAGTGCCTGTTTCCTTCTCGTATAACCCAGAAAAGAGTCATTTGAAGGAATGCTGACACCATCCACTCTGACCACCTCATGTCAGAGACAAACTCTCCCATCTCTCCAAAAGCAGTACAGGAGCATTCATCACTCCACTTTCAGTGTTACCAGTATGCAAATCTGCGTGATATTACTTGTTCTTCTTTTAGGAAACCATGTGTCAGAATGTGAACTGTGATCAGATTGAAACACACACCCCCTTTCTATTTGAGGTTTTTTTTAAACAAACAAACCAACCCACCATGATGGATTCCTGGGTTCAGCATAAACTTGTGCTTCAGTCTTGATGTGATTTCTGATGGGGTTCACTGTGCTTTAACTTGTGGCTGCTCATTCAGTGAAGGTAACTTGTTGTGTCTGGTCCAGCTAGCTTTTTAAGAATCACATTCCTCCAATGATCAATATGAATGCTGAACTGACAGATGCTTTGCATCTATACTACAAGATAACTCTTAGTGTGGCTTTAGCTTTGATGAAAAGGATTTAAATGTTATTATAATCTTTACATAGCCAATGGGTTATGAAACATCAATTGCAAATAATGATCATTGTTCAAAGGCATCCTCTGCTACTCTGTAACTTTTTAAAGTAATTGTCTCACATCTTGGAAGATACTATTTATTGGTATTTTGTACAATAATACTAGCCAATATTAGCAAATTTAGGTTTTTAATATTTATTTTGGAATGAAAAGAACCTGTGGAAATTGGCAGTGCTGTTGACCTCCTGTTCTTGGGACTTTCTATTGGAATGGAAAGATGGTAAGAATACAGAATAATAGAGTTGGAAGAGATCTTGGAGGTCTTCTAGTCCACCTAGTGTCTAGTGTCATCTGCAAATTTGATGAGTTCCCCTTCTATTCCCTCATCTAAGTCATTTATGAAGATAATGAAGAGTACTGGGTCTAAGACAGAACTTTGTGGTATCCCACTGCTTACTTTCCTCCATATAGATGTAGTACCATTAAGGACTGCTCATTGAGTACGGTTTGTCAGCCAGTTACAAATCCATCTGGTGGTAATTCCACATTTTTTTAGCTTACCAAGAAGTACGTTGTGGTCTACTTTGTTGAATGCCTTGCTGAAATCCAAATATATTATCTCCACAGCATTTCGCTGGTCCACAATTTAGTCACTTTGTCAAAGAATGAAATAAGATTTGTTTGGCATGATCTGTTTTTGGCAAGCCCATGTTGGCTTCTGGTTATAACTTTCCTTGCTTCTAGATGTTTGGAAATCTGTTTTTTGATTATCTTTTCCAGGATCTTCCCAAGTATTGATGTCAGGCTGACTGGTCTGTAGTCTCTTGCATCTGTTTTTTCTCTTTTTTGAAGATGGAAACCACATCAGCTCTTTTCCAGTTCTCAGGTAGTTCCCCAGTGCAAGAACAAGAAAATGATCAGGAGGCTGGCTGAACACAGCTGGTCACTAGACCAAGGCAGAAGATTGGGAAATGCCACATAAATAAAATGCACAAAGATAGTTATGTCAGCACATAATAGAACAGTATGAAGGTCATGGGATTAGTATACCCCTGGAGCTAGAAAGGAAATAGTCTTCTATGTTTGTGTACATACATACACAGAACCTGACATTCTAATATGCTAGACATATAGCTGTGAAGATCATAGGTTTTCTGTTTAAGAATTGGAAAGCTTAGTATTTGTTACCATTGTCCAAAGGATGTGTGAGCCTTTCTGCTACTCTCAATGATTTTCCTTCTGGCTGTAGTCTCTGTGCTGATGAGGCAAGTGGAAGAGCTAAAGTTCACAAGGACATGCTGATAATTGAACAAATTGATGTGTCCAGAAAGCAATGAAAACCAAACTACAGGAAATGGAATGAAAGCATTTACTTAATGAGCGCCAATAAAGTAAAATTTAAGGTATCTTCAAACAAGGGAATTCAAGTCAGTGTGTCTTATTTGAAGCATACTACCTTCACTTTTATGTTCATTTAGTTTGCTGATTTTTTTAAAATCATGTTTTAGAATTTGCTTTGTTCTATATATCTCCACTAGGCTGCTATGTATTATTTTGTAATATCGTCAGTCAGCAGTAGTTTAACAATGCATTCGGTATAATCATTAATAGATTGATGAGCCTGGCTTAACCACTGTTTTCTAGCTGCTTTGCCTTCTTTCCATATCTTGAGATTCTGGGTGAATCAGGAAGGCTTATATCCATTCTTCAGAACCTTTTTCATGTCTAGTTCTCATAGAACACATGTTTCAGGGCTACAGCCCACCCGTTCACAAACAAAGTCCTTTGAAGGAGACAGAAACAAAGATAAAGATAATGAAGTCCATCTTGCTTTTGCAATGTGCAGAGCCTCTACTGGGATGAATGATCAACGTTAATAAGTTGTTGAAATCTGTGTCTATTGTAAGACTGTAATTACTGAGAAGACTATATAGGCTGTAACAGTTGCTGCTGAAAGACTTAACTGCCAGCATAGTTGTTGGCTTTTTATTCAATGCTCCAAAATGATTGCCTTTTCTCTTTCATTGTCCATATTCACATCAGTTTACAACTGCAATGGGAATAAAGCATGATTAATGAACTAAGGGAAGATGCAAAAGTCACAATACAATAATGACACAAATGTTTTCAGAATTCCTTTAAGTTAATGTGGAGCAATGTTATGTCACAAATGTAAGATGTCTGAATGAATGAATGACACATCCTTGACAAGACTGGCCATAATCTTGAGCATAAGACAAATCAGAGAGAAGTTAAAGAGAGTATTAATGAACTGCTAGTACAGACAAACTTGTTAAGCATCTCTGTAATTCAGAAATAAGTCAGTTGAGCTGAAGAGGTCACCAAAGACTCTGAACTAAATTCAGATTAGCATTTTGGATTGCCTGACATATTTCTCCCTTTCCTCTACTTCAAGAGTCCTAAAGAACTGGAATGCAGCAATGATGTGAGTGCTGTGCAGCAGGACCTGCTTTATCTTCTAAGGCAGGGGTGTCAAACTCAAGGCTCGCGGGCTGGATTCGGCCTGCGATGTGGTCGGATCCGGCCTGCGGGGTTGTCCTGGAAAATGTAAGGGGCTGGCCTGCATCGCTTCAGCCTGGTTTACCCATGTCACTTTGGCCCGGTCTACCCGCGTTGCTTTGGACAGTCTACCCGCGTCGCTTTGCCCTGGTCTACCCAATGCGAAGAGGAAATATCGGGCCAGCGTGGCTTCGGCCCGGTCTACCCAATGCAGAGGAAACAGTTTGGGGAGTGGAGTCAAGCTGGCCACGCCCACCCAGCTGGCCACACCCAGTGAGTGGCATCAAGCTGGCTATGCCCACCTAGTTGGCTACGCCCGCCAGGCGCCCTGAGGTCAACCACAGCCCTGATGTGGCCCTCAATGAAATTGAGTTTGACACCCCTATTCTAAGGGATTTATGCATTTAAAAATAACAACAAATTTCTTATCATCTTTCCACAAGACAGAGGTGCAATGTAAAATATCTCGTAGAAGAAAAATGTTTCTTCTACGTAGTGGCAGGGTAGACAATAGCCTTTCCTAGATGGAGGCAGATAGCCTAAGTCAAGACCAATTTCTACATGCTAAAGCTGTTAATTAGAAACATCAGCAATAGGGAGAAAAACCATTAGAACTCAAAAGCATACACATATCTTTTGTTAATAGATTACTTCAAAAAGATGAGCATATACTGAGAGGCTAGGAGGTAGTAAAGATACAGATTCTTCCATCCTACAATTAAATTTGATTCTACTGTAATCAGAAACAGATCTTGCCAAAGTGCCAAGGCATGTCCACAGATTCCTGGAATCAAAGATGAAAATACCTCATTAATCGTTGCTTGTAGTCGTAATAGTAAATAATGTTGCTTTGGCAAATCTTGACTAATGGGTAAGGCAAGGCAATTGACTAGCATTTTAAAAATTATGCTGCAGAAGGGTTACTATGTATTCATTATTGCTTTGGTTTTGCAAAACCTGTTCATTTTGATTCCAGAAAGTTAACTGGGTTGAAAGAAGTGTGTTTTGAAGTTCCACTCTTGGACTGCAATGAATGAGCAATTTCACAGCTAAAGAAGTAAAGGGGAATAATTGAAAAGACATCCCCTGAGCATTCTTGGCTGCTATTAAATTTTACAAAGTAAAGAGCAGGATCATGGATTTCCCAATGTTAAATTTTGTTTGTTATGTATCAATGGAACACAAGAATTAGATTTACAAACTATATTGTATACATGGTGATTAAAATAAAAGATTTTTGGAATTTCTGATGGGGAATTATAGCGGGCTGCTGCCTAGACAGCAGCCACATCTGTGAACTCTGGCTAGAATGCATATTTTACCCAGCACAATCTTCCTGAATCAAAGAGGATGAGATAAATTATGTGTGCTACGGACGGTAGTTTCTTCAGAGCTAACTGAAGAAATGGAAAAGATTTTGCAGTCATTCCAGGAGCTGAGATGCTGGGAAACCTATAACTGCATTAGAGCAGAAATGGACATTAAAATCTTGCTTTTCCCCACTTCTTAATCATTTCAGGAAGTAATTACAGATGAAGAAATATTTCTTCTGCAGCGAAGATAAAATTTTGCAGTGAGTTAAACCTTCTTATGAGATTACAAAAACAACCAACAACCCAACAAGGGAGATTTAGATTTAAGAACTATTTGCAAAAAATTAAGAACAGATACAAGAAAGTTTTCAAAACAGTATTTTAGTTCTTGAAATATTGAATAGAGACACAAATGAGAGGATTATAGGCATAAAGATGTAAAGAGTCATAAGAGAACTTTTGTGAATGAATTTTGGAAGACTCTTTAAAAGGAATTGAACTTTTAATGAGAAAGCTAGAAGAATTTGGGGCATTAGTTGGTATCAAGATTAATAAACCAAAGCCAAAGAAGTTAACAAAAATATGAAGATAAAAGATTAAATAAAATTAATAAAATAGATTTTTAAGATTTAGAAAATAAAATATCTGAATATAACTATCACAAATATAAACTGTATGTTATTTCAAAATAACTATATTAAGCACTGAATAAAGTTAAAAAATATATGTCAAGATGGGACCGATTACAATTGTGACTATTGGGGAAATTTGTATGGCGGGTGGGAAAACCCAAATTAAATATAAAGTTACATGCATACAGATACAAAGGAAAAGTTGGTCTAACAGATTTGAAATTATATTTTGCTATCTGATGTTTAGTTTGGATAAAGGAGTGTGTATTAAGGAATAGAAGGTTATTGGAGTTAAGGACATGATTTAAGATTTGGGTGGCAAGGATATTTATTATATGACAAAGCTAAGGTGAATGTAGATAAAAATCATTATGTCAGGCAGGCCATTCTCAGAGTATGGAATAAATACAAAGAAAAATAAGTGAAAGAATGTATGATAAAAATGGGCTAAAAACTTTAGTTAAAATATATAAATGGAACAATGGGAAATATATGACTGAAAGGTTTGAAATGTACATAGTGCTCTAACCTTTGAAGGTGCTTTGAATCTTTGCTGGAAATGTGAACAACATGAAGGGAAATTTTATTATGTTTGATAGACATGTAAAAAAGCCAAACTTTTTTTTGATACAAATACGTATATAAATTCAGAAGCTTTAAAAATTAAAGTTCCACTGAAAACAGAGACTTTGCTTTTGAGACTAATGGACAGGCAACTAGAAAAAGTCATGAAACTTTGTTTCTATATATGACAACTGCAGTATGCTCAAAAGTGGAAAGGTCTATCCATGATGGAGGAATGGTTGGTTAAGTTGATGGAGTTTGCAAAGATGGTTAAATTAACTTCCTTTGATAGAAAAAGACATTATCTACATCTATGATTTAATGAAAACCCCTTATAGACTATTTGCAGAAAAAATGCACTTATGACTTGTGGTTTTAATGACTGGAAAAAGTGGATAACAGAAAAAAGGAGGATTTTTTTTTGTAATCATAGACTAAGATATAATTTTGTAATCAAACATATATTTGTAGCAGAGGAACCTGGAAGCTTATTTCTGTTTCTTTTTATTCTTTCTGCATTTTTGTTTTCTCGTTTTTCTTCTCTCTCTTTTCTTTCTTTGTTCTATTTTGCATTAATTTGTGTTAATTTTTATGTTTTTAAAAACTTTTAATAAAATTTATTATAACAAATAAAAATTAAATGGAATTTTTCAATTGTTGTTAGTAACATTATAAATAGTCCACACTGAGATTTGCCACAGTTAGTTAGTTGAATTATACAATCAAAGCAAGCTGGTTACTCTTCAAGCAAAACACATAAACTCATTACAAAAAAGGCTTAACATCAACCATAGACACAATAGGGTTGAGCCCTATTCCTCAAAGTTAAGCTTGTGAGATCTAATCTACAAAGAGAGCCGCATGTTCAGCAAGAATATCTGCATCAAAAAAACCCTTCACCATAATACAGCTATATGTCTTTTCAAATCCTAATGTTATCTTTTTAAAGATAAAGAAAATTGAATCTTCATGCTTTTTTGGTCCACACATTCTCACTGAACACATAGATAGATGCCTTTGTCGATGAGGTGTCAAAGAGTGGGATTTTGCAGGAAAATGGGTCACATTACAAGGTGGCTGCCTGAACAGAGCTTTGTTGAAAGGAGAATAAAGACCGTTATATGAAACAGAGGACAATACCTTCTTCGCATCAGGAGGAAGGTCATCATTGGATGAATCCATTTCTGGTTTGGATTCTTCAGTCTTCTTTCCTGCATTTTCTTCATCAGTAGAAACAGCTTTTTCAGTTATGCTACTTGTCAATTCTTCTAATTTTCTCTTCAGTTCCTTCTCTTCTGTGCTACGATCAATGTAGGAATCAATAGCTAGAGGCTAGTGAAATAAAAACAAGTCATTCTCAATCGTATGTTCTAACTGGCTTATTCTAAGTCTACATACATATGAGTAAACAGATGTGCATCTTTTTAACATGGGATTAAGGAAACCTAAATCTCACCATGTGGTAGGAATTAACTAATCAATTTACCCTCCATGACTGTTTGGATTACTGTCTTAACTACACAAGATATTGAGACATCCATTCCTATGAACAGCAGAAATGACACAATGAGGTCTAGTAATGTACAATATTTCTCTATCATCTACTTTATATGAAAGATCCATGATGAGGCAGAAAATCTGCCTCCTTTTATTGCGTTAAGCACCTATTTACATTTGGAACCTCTTGTCTCCATCCCTGGCGATGTGTTTTATTTATACTATAAAAACATCTTACTTTTCCAGTTTAAAAAATGTACTCCAAATTTTTTCTTGAAAGAATTAGTTAAGCCTGTGAGCAGCATTGAGGAATGTTGGCCCTGGGGCTCTTCAGAGGAAGATGGAACTAGACAATTGCTCTGAGGCTTCTGCACTAATTAAGTGGGCAAGGTGCTGAAGCACTGCTAGGAATAAAGAGCAGCCTGGCATCTAGGTCTATTAAAGCAGGGGTCCCCAACCTTTTGGACCTCAGGGACCACTAAATTCATAATTTTAAATCCCGCAGAATATGATCTGCCTAATGACTGGCTGGGTGGGTGTGGCTAGGTGGTCATGTGACTGGGTGGGCGTGGTCAACTTGATGTCACTCATGTCAAGGGGCGCCTCGCCGGCCTCTACCCGCCCCTCCCCTCCCAGCCACTCCTCGCCTGCCCGCCCGGGCTCCTTAGGGCCCCAATAGGAAGCAGTTGTTGGAGCTAAGCAGCCACCACAAGAAAGAGTTGGCAAAATAGCTGGCTCAGTTCAAATTGGATCTGACCGAGAAGGAGGTTCAGCAGAAGCACCTCACTGAGGACTACAAGCATAGGCTTTCCCAGCAGAGGGAAGACCGGCGGGGGGGCAATGCGGGAGTGCAAGGCCAGGTACCGGCGCCTGGAGGCTCAGCGGGCTGAGATGGTCAGCCAGTTTCAGGCCATGATGCAGTCCCACTGGAATAAAGTCCTCCGGCTCTTTGCCACCAGCGGCACTTCCCTCCAGCCTTCGCCCAAAGCCCCGCACCAGGAGGCCGAAGCAGACCCCAAGTCGGAATTTCTGCCCCCCTCCGACCCGCACAAAAAGACCCCAAAGGGGGAGACTCTCTGCAGCAACACAAGCGTTCATTGCACATATCCGGCCCAGGGGCCGTAGTTTGAGGACCTCTGATTTAGTGCAATATAAAAAATGCAAATAATTTTTCTGCGGATCACCAAAATTTTCTTGCGGACCACCAGTTGGTGACCGCTGTATTAAAGAGCAGCCCAGAATGTCTGATCAGCCCTGCAGTCAGATCAGGCTGATTGAGCATAGCTGAGTAAATAGCAACCTGGGCGTATGTATAACTCTGTTCTTGATTTTACCTTCTCAGAGTGAACTAGTATCTTTTCCTCAAGGCAGCTGAGCATACTTTCAATAACAGAGATGCGTTTGTTCAGTTCAAGTATCTAAGAGAGAAGAAAGAAGATAGCAAAGGACAGAGCCCACCACCACAATTTTTCTTAGCAGTTAAAGGAGAAATAAATAAATACGGAGCAATATTAGCTCTCATAACCTTGATGGACTAAAGATCACAATTTTACTGAATAGAAAAGAAACATTTTGGAAAATGCTGGAACACTATAATAATAATTAACAATAACAGAATGTAACCATTAGATAACTGTCAAGGAGGAAGGCTGTATATACTGAATATACACATTTAAATGTATTTCCCAGCATTTCCCATTTTATTTTTTGTACATGACCTCTGAATTAAGACCTCTCCTTTGCAGGATAGAAATAACATGCTCACTTGTCAAGTAACAAGCCAGCTTTGTATCTTGTGTCTTGCTCTACAAACACCAATAAACAACTTTTGATATTTAGCTGACACTACTGGCAATATCCATTAAGGCTATATTTACACACTTTAATATTAAATAATAATTATTTATAGAGGTGACGTTTTCCAAGGTCTTAGGTCAAGCTAATCTCGCACCATGATCTCAGGTCTTCACACAGATTTATAAAATGGAAGGTTAACAGATATAATTTTGCATCCTTCGGGAGTTGGGTCCTTCGGGAGTTGGGCGGCATATAAATTTTATAAAATAAATAAATAAAATAAATAAAATTTTAAAATCAAACGTGAATTAAGAAAGAGGTCTGTCTTTTATGACTGGGGCTTCTTTTCCTCTTTTCTGGTTTGGAGAACTCAGACAATGATAGCTGGAGAAATGGAACAATTCTGCCGTGGTAAGGGGAACATGCCCAGAATGACAGGAATGTCATAAAGATTGCCAATAACACCAGAAGTTATTATTTCTATCTGAGGGACGAGATACTCAATAACAAGTCTCCCACAATGGGTGAGCTAGGAGTACCTGCAAATACCAATTCCCTGGAAGTCTACCATTCACCCAATTGATGGATTCTGTTAGGCTGGAGAAAAATCAGGCGAATGTTTGTTATGCATCTCTAACTGAAACCATGAAGATTAGTTCTTAGGCTCTTCTTTCACTTCAATCTGGAATGTTTTGAATAGGTCAAGGGGCCTTGATGAACATCTGGAGTGTAAAATTGCCTGTGGTGCTTTTAGCTAGATGATGAACATGGTGAATAATATGGTTACGTACACCTAAGCACTAATAACATTATGAGGGCTAACAACATTACAAGGAGCAGGAACAATAGAATTATAGACTTACCTCAACCCAATTCATTAGATCTTAGCATCTATATCTCTGCAGCTAAAAACAAGGTTGTTTTTTCCTCATAAATCTCATAAATTCCTCATAAATTATGAGGTACATTAAGTATATAATAGAAGCTTGATTCTGACTGAAACACTTTCTCCAGAGTCATTTGTATCACAGTTAACTTGCTCAAATAAATTCATGAAAAGGTCATATACTTTGTAAGTTCCATCTTAGAACTTTTCATATTTCAGTGCAATGAAGTTCATGTCAAAAACATGTTCTCATTCAGTTGGCTATTTAAACCAAATAATGCTTAAAATATATGATAACTAATCTCAGGAGATCTTTAGGCCATAGAATAAAAAAATTGAATTATGATTTTTTTTGCTCAATTTTTATTAAAACAAGATTTTCCTCAAAGTTGCTTCATATCTCTATGTAGAGATTTCTTTTCTTTTCCTTTCCTAGGAGAAATGAATTTCCTAATCTGATTAAACAAAATATGTGAATGATTAATAACCAATCTTTATGAGCTACTAACTGGGGGAGGAAAGATTTTTTTTCAAGAGGCTCCATTTTTCTAGTCCAAAACCATGCTCCTATTCAAGATGCTCTACCCATAGTAGGCCACATGGCAAAAACTACACACACTTTAAAATTAATGGCTTCCACCAAATGGGCATTTCTTCAAAAAATCCATGGACTTGTGGGAAAAAAGAAAAGGAGGAAAATAAAATGAAATATGGTGTGTTTTTATGACTAGAAAAGAGCAAAGATGGAATTTGGTGTATTCTCAAAGATCCGTTAATTCCAGAATAGAATTTGCCACTAGCACTAGATTAAGAGTTAGAAATGGAGTTCTGCATTCTATTTTACTGACCTCCTTTTATTGATTTATTTGTTTGACTGATAGGGTTCCAAATCAGAAAGAGACAATGCAACTTACATTTAAATCCCAATAAAACGTTCATAAATGAAAAAAGTACAGAAATGAAATGACACTATGGAAAAGCACATAAAAACAATTTCAGCCAAATCTCATCAGTCATGATTTGGCAGAATTAAAAAATACCTCAGCTCATATCATTTTTGAAAAGTCGAATTTTCAGCGACTTTCTAAAGCAAAGCCGGATAGTGTTGAATGGATCTCTGAGAGAATGGTATTCCAGAAGGCCTCCAGGATCCCGCAAGATGGCACTAATTACCCTGCCAGGACTTATACAGTGGCAGTGGCAGAAAGGTGATCCCATAGATAACCAAGCTCTGAACCATCTAGAGCACGGGTGTCAAATTGTGGCGTGACGTTGCTGTTACGTGACGTTTTCCCCATTTGCGGAGCTGGGGTGGTCGTGGTTTGCACGTAACGCATCTGGCCCGTGGGCTGCCAGTTTGACACCGCTGATCTAGAGCTTCATATATGATAACCAGCACATTGAACTGATCCTGGAAAACTAGTAATTGGTGTAGCCTGGGGAATGTAAGTATTACTCTAGAATAATGATGTGTACCCCTAAACTGCTTATGCAGTAACATTCTGGACCAGCTGTAACTTCTGAAATCTTAACATATGCAATCTGCGATTCATGTGTGGGCAAATGAATGAACATTGTATAATATTACACTGGCACTGTTCATTACAGAACTTGTAAATCTAGTTTTACAATGGAAAATAACAATGGAAAATAACAATGGAAAATATGAGTTGTGTTGGTTCCAAGGCATTGTGATAGTATTGACTTAAATGTATACCGACTCCAAAAGTTAGTTTACAAACATACTCTGCATCTCATTTCTAATATGGGTTGTATTCAGAATGAAAGCAGATTATTTCCTATAGTTTCAATAAAATACTAGATTTATTTTGTATCTTGTAGTTTTATTGATCAATTAAATCTATGTTCAATTAAATCTATTCTTGCAGATTAATTACAATATATATATAGCAATAGCACTTAGACTTACCCTGTTTCCCCCAAAATAAGACATCCCCTGATAATAAGCCCAATCGGGCTTTTGAGTGCATGGCAATAAGGCCAAGCGCTTATTTCAGGGTTAAAAAAAATATAAGACAGGATTTTATTTTCGGGGAAACACGGTATATACTGCTTTACAGTGCTTTACAGCCTTCTCTAAGCGATTTACAGAGTCAGCATATTGCCCCCAACAATTTGGGTCCTCATTTTACCCACCTCGGAAGGATGGAAGGCTGAGTCAACCTTGAGCCTGGTGAGATTTGAACTGCCAAATTGCAGGCAGCCGGCAGTCAGCAGAAGTAACCTGCAGTACTGCACTCTAACACTGCACCACCGTGGCTCTTCATTATATATATGCTTTGTCATTAAAATTCAACAAATACCTGCATACCAAAGAATGAGATTAACATTAAGACTGATGAAACAGTTTATAGCTTGCGCCCATTTCAATCTATGAACTGTATTCTTTGTCTCTGAACATGTAAAAGTTTTGTCATCCGAGTGATGAATAGAAGCACCAGAAATTATTTCTTTATGTGGCTGAGAAACATACTTTTTGTTAGCATTGTCCATAAAATAATGGCTTGGACTCAACCAATGAATTTTTATATCGATAGTCTTCGAGCTATGACCATTTGTTCAGCGATAGTTCAAAGTTACACCACCAAACAAATGACGGTTATGACTGGTCCTTGGAGTTCTGTCCATCCCAGCAACTTCATGGTCATGTGACCATAGTCTGGGCTCTTGGCAACCAGTTCATATTTATGATCAGTTGCAGCATCAGAACAGATGGACATGATTGCCATTTGCAGGCTTCTCCAGAAATCAGTAAGGAAGCCGGCAGGGAAGGTCACAAGTCTGCTATAAATCAAGAGCTACCTGTACTTTCACATTTTTCCATACATGAAAGATATTATAATATAATATTGAATAAGTATGCTGAGAAAATAATCATGGCCTTGGTAATAAATATCTTTGTTGGCAATGTAATATCTGTACATATTAAATTTTGTCGTATTTCTCCAAATAAATGTCACTTTATTTCATGGTTATGGTTAGCTTCCCTTTCAATTTTTGAGCCCAGATAAAATTTGTTACTACTTCCACTACTTTTACAATTATTATACAGGTATTCTTCAACTTACAACTGTTAACTGAGCCTAGAATTATGTTCTGTAAGTCATTGTGATTGTATGTCGGGGTATCACATGTAATTTTTTGATAATTTTTGCAGTGGCTGTTAAACAAATCAATTTTCCCCAATGGGTATTTTTTGTCAGAAACTGGAAGTAAATGCCAGAAACTGACAAAAAAAAAATAAAAATAAAAAATTGATGGGAAGCTGCAAATGGCCATAAAAGTGAGACAGTTGCCAAGGGCCCAAAACTGGATCATATGACCATGGCCTGTCTTTGTGTGGCCTTCGTAACTTTGAACAGTTGCTAAGCAACCTGTCATAAGTCAAGGAGTACTTGTATTTGCACTGAGCTGGCACTCGTATTTGATAAAATTGGGTTTATTATGTAATATTGAGCATCAGATTGATTTTTGTGCTTTGTCTTTCACCTTCAACTAGGGTTCCTTACATCTTTCCCAAGTGTGGCAAAAAAGGTAATAAAACTGGGCACAACTCACTTAACAACCACCTTGCTTACCAATGGAAATACTGGTCCCAATTGTGGTTTTAACTTGAGGACTACCTGTATACTGCTATCTGTAATTGTTTTATTCTACTATTCCTTATTTTCTTCACTTTGGTGTCCTTTTATTTTGATTTGAGTCTTATCATAGTTTCCAAAACAAATTCTCCAAAAGAAAAAAATATAGGATATAAGCATAGAAGCTACCCAATATCTAATTTACCTGATTTCCAGAGTGATTTACATTTTCTTGTGAGGATGCTCTGCTCCTGTGTTTTGTGTACCGTGGCTGATAGATGAAAGTTTCTTGAGCCTCCTTTGCATCTTCATCAGAAGTATCCACCTTAGCTGAGTACTGGAGTTGGGGCTGCACATTCCATGGACTGCCTTTGGGAACAGAAGAGGGTTGGACAATTGGTGATCAGATCAATAATTAACTGATTCACCAGTAACATTTTCTGTTTTCACAAGAATTTGAGGCAAAAGAGGGGAATGAAGACAATAGAGAAAAATCAGCAAAAGCACTTTATGGTATTATAGGGCTCACGTGAGATTTAAATTATTCTTGAACTGGTATTGTAAGCCCTTCAAGATTCAGGTTCTTTTTTCAACAGGGACAACTCAAACCATGATGCAAATTAAGAAAAAAATGATATGCACATGTAACAAAAAACCAGTTGAGTGAATTCAGGCCAGTCCCTTTCCCTCAACCTTAGGAAGGAGGCAAGGGCAAATCACTTCCAAAAATCTTTCCAAGAAAACTGCAGGCACTTGGCCTGAGCAATTGCCAGGAGTCAACAGTGGCTTTAAGGCACCAAAAGGGGAAAAACAATTCTCTGCAAACAAGCAATTTAGAAGAAATGTTTTTACCCATTACAGATGCTAAGATTCAGAGAAATATGTTTTTAGCTATAAATTTTAATTGGAGTACCATTAATAAAGGCAGTGTTGTAAAATTTCCAAGACTGTTTTCTGTAAAGAAGTGATAAAAGATGTATGACTGGAGATCTGAATTTGCTGGGTGGTCTATGCCTGATTACCTGACCCATATTTTTTCCTCCCCACCCTTGCAGAACATTTCCCCTTGCAGAGATTGCTTAAATAAGCTATCTCTTGCTAAACTGCTTTTCTTCCCAGCCCAGGGCTCACTTAAAAGGTGCCAAGGGCATGTTAACAAGCTCAGCTCTGTGACCTTAATTACTTGATTAGCACCCTCTCTCAGCTGGCCCTGTTTTCTGAAACTGGCAAGACCCTAATCAGTTTCACTCTAAAGACTTTCTTTTGCTTCCTAGCTGCTCAAGGGTCAAACTTGCCAGTAAGCTAAGCCAACAATTGACACTACGGTTTTCCTTTCAATGTGTGTTCACTATTGTGTGTTTACTTACTCTCTTGTAATCTCTTCTCTCCAATGGGTTCCCACTTTCTCCACACCCCTTTTCCACCTGGCCCGACCTCTGAGAGACTGAAGCATCACCAGTAGTGGGGACCCAACATCAAAATGCAGAAGCTCCTTCCTTTCAGAAAAATCTCTTAAGACTTTTCCTCATTCCCTTCTTCCCTCTCTCCTTTCCTTTTCCCTTTTTCTTCCCATAAGACACTGAGCTCTGCAATTATTTCCCAAACTTCAAATGCTCAATATTATTGTTAATCAGCTAAGTTAAGAAACAAAAGAGTTAAATTTGTGATTCTTAAACTTTATGCTCACAGTTCAGAGGTGTGCTCTATGGGCTTGTAGTCTGGTCTTGTTTGAGAGAATTAAAAAAACAGAGATGTAAATCAAATAAATGCAAGGTACCAGTACTTAGCAGGAGATATTCATGAAAAGAAGAAGTGACTGATATAAGTCCAGCTGCTAACTGGGGTAATTCAAAAGGGCAATTTCAGAGTGTGGCCCAGTGATGGACATCATTGGTAAACATAGGTAGCCCGATGGATAATTTATGCAGAGGTTAAAGTAATTATATATGGGAAGATGCTCCCAGAACTCAGGGCTGGCTGACAAACCCACAGTAAGTGTACAATACTTAGGAGGGGGATTCCAAGAAGGCAGAACCAATTGACAGGTATTGTGTGTGTTGGTTGAGTAAAGGCTTGAGGCCCCAACGGGGGCAGTATCATATGATAGCAGATTCCACCTCACCTCATGCGCACCCTGTTTTAATCATAATTTATATTTATATTGCTACTATGTAGGCATATATCATTTTATTGTTTTTAACCTTGTAAGCCACCCAGAGTCATCTTGCAGCGAGATGGGCCACAAGCAAATTTAATAAATCAAATAATTAAGTTATTATGGATATCACAAAGGATATGAAAAAGTGGGGGAGGGGGGTTATACTCTGGAATAGTAAAAAAAAAATCTGCATTTTGTTCCTACCAGTTCTTATGGTTTGTATGATGAAAGAGAATTTGCTTCAGAAATACTCTGAGGAAAAAAATAGTTTTAGATAAATGTTCCTGGGTGGAATCTGGGGTTGTTATTTAATTATAGGGTGGTCAGGATGTGTATACATGTTTGTGTATGTGAATATTTTGTCTTTTATTGTACAATCATCTATTATTTGCCTGCAGGCTCCCCAGATTCCTATGCTTAAGTTAAATTCAAATGGAAGAAATTATAAAACAGTTTCAACAACAGCGATATTTTTACCACTATCAGAATCTTGCGTTCAATAACTTCTTTCCCAGAAGAAATTAGGAGTAATCCCCCACCTAATTTCTATGCTCATAAACTTGATGGAGAATTTTGAATGGCCATTTCTGCTTAACTCTCTTTGTGTGGGGCTCTGTAGTGATTCATTTGCATGTTTGAAAACATGCACCTTGAAGTATCATGCAAATAAAGGCATATCTATTTTGAGCTCCAGTCTTAAGGATATTTTGAATATATGATACTGTCTTTTATTGAGTGTGACCAGTGATCCATCTAAGGAAGGTACAGACACAAAAGCTAGAATCTATTTTATTCAGCATGCAAAACTTACTCTTTGAGCTGTAGCTTTTTCCTTCCCTGTTCTACTTCTCAAATATCCTATGATATGAGACAGGAATTTACAGCAGATTGACATGAACTGTCCAAGCAATCTGTTTGTGCAATCTGTCTCCAAATACTTTACCTCGATATGAGTTATCCAGTGGTGGGATTAAAATAATTTAACAACAGGTTCTGTGGCCTTGGCTTGTGGTCGTGTGACTGGGTGGGCATGGTCAACTCGACATCACTCACCATGCCTGGCCCTGCCTCCCAGCCTCAACAAGATACAATCTCTATTTATTTACTACTACTGAACATCACTTAACGGTGGCAAGGAAAATCACAAAATGGAGCAAAACTCACTTAAATCTTGCTTAGCAATGGAAATTTTGGCTCAGCTGTGGCCATAAATCGAGGACTACCCCTAATGAGAATGTAGGATAAGGAGCCTACTTTGCTTACCCCTTTGGGGTGACTTTCAAGAAACATTTCAAGATGAAAGATTTTGGGCGAAGCTAGTTGTCAGGCCAAAGCCATTTTAGTTGGGGTCTTTGGCCTGCCACACTTTATACTATTTTAATATGTATTCTTTGCTGTGGGAATTTGGGAGGGGGAATTGCATGAGGGCTGTTCCTTCTAGATAGTCAAGGTCATCCTTTGTCTTCACACTCCTGCTCCTGCATGGAAGGAGATGGGTGGATGCTGCCAAGTTGGCAGTTGAAGATTGGTTAACGTGATGGACTTGGGGGTGTGGGGACAAGGGCTTGAACTTTCAACTGGGTGGAGAAACCCTGGAGCTTCAGATTCGGGTTTCTCCCAGATGTGCCAACATGGCTCTACTAGTAAATTGGAACTTTGAGGAAGACTTTGCCTTGGACTCTGATT
This sequence comes from Thermophis baileyi, assembly GCA_003457575.1. NCBI lineage: Eukaryota > Metazoa > Chordata > Lepidosauria > Squamata > Dipsadidae > Thermophis > Thermophis baileyi. The sequence goes on from QLTV01001119.1 coordinate 3,612,886, forward strand.
TAAGTTCGGATGCTATTTGGAACCCTGACACTAACCCAAATCTCCCTTAAAACTCACCCAGCTACCCCGAATCCTCGGGGCGCTGTTCGGGGTCCTGAGCCCCAACGCCGAACCGGCAACGGGCGACGTAAAGACTCAGGGAAGATGGAGGAAGAGAAGCATGCCACGGGGAAGCAAGTAGAGGACAGATCGCGTATTCACAACGAGACCCTCTACGTTCCTTCCAAAGCCATGGTGGAAGCCGAAGAGGCCACGGAGAGGGAACACCAGTTGGGGGCTCGGTGCAAGCAACCGACCCCTGAGCGCCCCTCTCAGCCAGAGCGGACCTCTCGGAGCGCAGCCGGGGGGCTGAGCTCTCCCACAGATCGAATGTGGGAACCACACCTGGGCGCGGGACCAGCCTCGGCCCACGAGTGGAGACAGCAGAAACTTACGCCGACCGGATGCTCCGAAAGTGAGGGATTCCAGCCACTGTCGCTCAGCCAATCGCTGATGGAACTCCCCGACCAGTTCGGATGACTAAGCGTAAGTTGGACCAATCCCTCTTCGGGACCCGAGGCCACAAGATGGAACTTGGCCCAGCCAACGTTCTCCTTCCCAAAGAGGAACCCACTGGCTCCTTTGAGCTGAGACTCGGCCTCATTCCACACTGCAATGAGCAAGGCCCCACGAGCTTCTCCACCGGGGCGAAGCCTACGTGAGCAACCCTCCGCCCCGAAGCGCAGATGACCCAACAGCCCAGGCTCGGGAGCCTGCTGGCTTGGCAGCAGGGCACGTGGGATTTGCCGACCCCAGGCCAGCCGCCGAACCTTGGCCTCGCACAGCCGAGGCAAGCCCCAGCCCCGGGCATGGGATGGGCACAGTGCCAATGGGCTCTGGGGACCCAGCAGCCACCGAACCCCGCGCCGATGTTCGGTGCGGCGCAGCCTCCTGCAATGTCCGTTCCGGCCACGCAAGCCCAGCTGCAGCAGCAGGGGCACCTCCCCGCTGACGGCGCTGCGTCGGGGCTAGCCCAGCCATTGCAACAGGTGCGGCCAACCCGGCCATCGAGCTTCAGAATGCTTAGCACCGGCCCCAGTCCCACAACCGGGGACCTGGCCAGCCGCGGGAATCCAGAAGAAGCCCCCAAAGCCACCGGAGAGGAGCCGCCTGGCCCAACAAGCAGAAGAATCCCCTCCCCCATCCGACGAAGCTGAGGCGTCGCCAGGAGAGGAAGACCCTCCGCGCTCCGGTGGGGAAGGCAGTGGCGAAGACGACCCAATGGTGAGTGAAGCCGTCCACCCTTTTGTCATCAAAGCGAAAATTACAGTGCCAGAGATGGGGGAGGAAGGAGAAGTAGAGGCAATCGTAGACACGGGCTGCTCACAATGTTTAATCAGCAAATCTGTGGTAGAGAAGCTAGGGATCCCCATGAGGGCCTTAGCCAACCCCATCCGCTTTCAACAAGTGAATGGATCGCTGATTGGGGGGCCCCCCGCCACGCACCTCACCGGATTGGTGGATTTGGAAATAGGGTGCCACCATGAACTCATCCGATTCATAGTCGCCCCCAAGATGTCAGAAACGATCATATTGGGGCTTGCGTGGCTCGACAAATGGACTCCCACCATAAAGTGGGAGGACGGCTACCGAAAGCTAACCATGAGCTTCGGGCCGCTACCCCCCTAAAGAGAAGAAGAAAAACCGACCGAAGGGGCCAGAATCCATTGGCCCGGATCGGCCTCAGCCGGCAGCCCCAGCAGTCGAGGCCAAACTCCCAGGCGCCCAGCAGGTGCCGGTAGAATACAGAGACCTTGAGGAAGTCTTCAGTGAGGAAGATTGCAACTATCTCCCCCCTCACCGGCCCACGGACTGCGCGATAAAGTTTGAGCCGGGAGCCACGCTCCCAAAACCCAAGATGTACTCAATGACCCCAAAAGAATTGGAGGAACTAAGGAGATACATCGATGCCAATCTAGAGCGGGGTTTCATCCAGCCGGCAAAATCAAGGGTTGTAGCCCCAGTGCTCTTCAAGGAGAAGATGGGGGGGGGTGTCAGGCTGTAAGTGGACTTCCGTGGGATCAGCGCCGTACGCGTGCAAAACACGTATCCCCTCCCTCTCATGAAAGACTTGCTGAACCACTTGTCCAAAGGCAAGATATTCACCAAGCTGTATTTGAGGGAAGCATACTACCGCATATGCATTAGGGAGGGGGATGAGTGGAAGACCGCCTTTAATTGCCCCTTGGGAAGCTTCCAATTCAAAGTGATGCCTTTTGGACTACAAGGGCCCCCCCGCGGTTTTCATGCAATTCATAAACGAAGTACTCCACCCACACCTGTACAAGGGGGTACTCGTTTATTTAGATGACATTCTCATCTTTAGCGAGACCCTAGAGGAGCATGTGAAACTAGTGAGGCAACTCTTAGAAAAACTTCTAGCCGCCAAGCTGTATGCAAAACTCTCAAAATGCGAATTCCACAAGACCTCCCTAGACTACCTGGGATATCGCATCTCCAGCGAAGGAATAGAAATGGATCCAGGGAAAGTGAAAGCAGTGCTAGACCGGCAGCCCCCACGCACTCGCAAGCAACTACAAAGCTTCTTGGGCTTTGCAAACTTCTACTGGCAGTTCATCCCCGCTTTTGCAAAGGTGGCGCTGCCACTGACCGAGCTGCTAAAGACAGGCCCATCGCCCACAAAACCGAAGCCTAACCAGCCGATTGGATGGACAATGGAATGCCAAAAGGCGTTCGAAAGGCTGAAGTGTCTCTTTGCCCAAGAACCGATCCTGCAGCACCCCAACCCAGAATGGCAGTTCATAATTCAGTCTGACGCCAGCGACGTGGCAGTGGCAGCGGTGCTGCTGCAGAAAGATGAAAAGGGCCAACTCCTGCTGTGCGCTTACGTTTCAAAAAAGCTCACAGCCACTGAGAGGAGTTGGGCCATTTGGGAGAAAGAAGCCTATGCAGTTCGTTGGGCGCTGCTCACTTGGAGACAATTCCTAGAGGGGGGCAAGGTCCCGTTCGAGGTATGGACAGATCATAAGAACATCGAAGCCTTGAAAACCCCCCGGAAGCTCTCTCCAAAACAAGTACGCTGGGCGCAATACTTCAGAAGATTCAAATTCGAACTGAAGCACATCCCCGCTGGGAAGAATTTGCTGGCTGACGCTTTATCTAGGAAGCCACAATATGACAGCCAGAGGGAACAAGAAGTCCACTCCATCATTCCCCCTTCCCAGGGGGAGACGGCAGCACAAGTCCTCACCTGAGGCCAAGCCAGACGACCAAGTGCTCTTAGCCAGGACAAATGGACTGCAACGCTGAAGGCAGCCCTGCCTGGCGATCCCTAGCTCAGCGACAACAAGGAGATCCTGACAATGAGAGAAGGCTTGGCTTGGAAGGGATCCAAATTGTATGTACCTGCCAGCTTGAGATTGGAAGTGCTCCAATGAAGCCACGACTCCAAACTGGGAAGACATTTCGGATTTCTAAAAACTCTCCACCTACCCCGGCGACAGTTTTGGTGGCCTAAAATGAAAACTGAAGTGGAGGACTATGTAAAGAGGTGTGCCACATGCGCGACCAGGAAAAATCGGCCAGGAAAGCCGCCTGGACTACTACAGCAAGTGGCCAATCCCAGCAAACCCTGGAAGGAGATCGCCATGGACTTCATCGTGGAACTCCCAGACAGCAATGGAAATAAGGTGATTTGGACAGTCATTGACTTGTTTTCCAAGCAAGCCCATTTCATCACTTGCTCAGGTCTACCGTCAGCCAGGAAACTAGCAAAGCTGTTTCTCAAGCATATCTACCGCCTACATGGTGTCCCAAAAAGAGTCAAGTACTACAGCAAGTGGCCAACCCCAGCAAACCCTGGGAGGAGATCGCCATGGACTTCATCGTGGAACTCCCAGACAGCAACGGAAATAAGGTGATTTGGACAGTCATAGACTTGTTTTCCAAGCAAGCCCATTTCATCGCTTGCTCAGGTCTACCGTCAGCCAGGAAACTAGCAAAGCTGTTTCTCAAGCATATCTACCGCCTACATGGTGTCCCAAAAAGAGTCATCTCTGACCGAGGCGTACAGTTCACCGCCAAGTTCTGGAGGGAATTCCTGAGAGCGATTGGATCCACACAAGGACTCAGCTCGGCTTTTCATCCGAGTACAAATGGGGCAGCGGAACGTGCGAATGATATGGTCGAACAATACATCCATTGTTATGTGGATTACCAGCAAGATAATTGGTCAGAGCTGCTACCTTTTGCAGAAGTAGCATACAACAACGCTGTCCACAGCAGCACTGGACTAACTCCTTTTCAGGTTACCATTGGCATGGAATTCGTTCCCATGCCTGAACTACCTACAGAGACCCCCACTTCCATGTCCATGATGGAGTGGATGGAGACGCTGAAAAAAGGATGGGAAAACACCAAGAAAGCACTAGCTGAAGCGACGGAAGCCTATAAGAAGCAAGCAGACAAGCACCGATCGCTCCAGCCCCCCTTCCGAGTGGGGGATAAAGTTTTCTTGTCCACTAAATATATCCGATTGAGAATGCCCAGCAAAAAGCTAGGGCCAAAATTCTTGGGTCCTTTCCCAATAGTCAAAATTATCAACCCAGTCACAGTTCAGCTTGAACTGCCTAGAATATTGGGGAAAATTCACCCTGTGTTTCATTGCAGCTTGTTAAAACCCGTAATTGGGTCAAACATAAGACCACAAACCCAACCACCACCTCCCCCTGTAGTCATACAAGGAGAGACACACTATGAGGTGAAAAAAATTCTAGACTCCAGAGTGTTTAGGGGTCAACTACAATACCTAATCAATTGGAAGGGGTACCCTTTGTCAGAAGCTACCTGGGTAAAAAGTTGGAATGTAAAAGGTGACAAGCTAGTAAAACAATTCCACGACAAATATCCAGACAAGCCAAAGGGTCCCCCTGGGGGGGAGCGGTGGTTAAGGACGGCGAATGGGAATTGCATGAGGGCTGTCTGTATGTAGCCATAACAAATTCCTTCTAGATAGTCAAGGTCATCCTTTGTCTTCGCACTCCTGTACCTGCACGGAAGGAGATGGGTGGATACTGCCAAGTTGGCAGTTGAAGATTGGTTAACGTGATGGACTTGGGGGTGTGGGGACAAGGGCTTGAACTTTCAACTGGGTGGAGAAACCCTGGAGCTTCAGATTCGGGTTTCTCCCAGATGTACCAACATGGCTCTACTAATAAATTGGAACTTTGAGGAAGACTTTGCCTCGGACTCTGATTTAAGTTCGGATGCTAATTGGAACCCTGACACTGGTGTCGGTTGGTGGGGCACCAGCGCTCGGCCGAGGGCTGCCAGAGGGAGGCGGGGAATCTGAATGAGGGCACCGCTCCTGGCGAGAAGGCCCTTCGGTCGCTTCTCAGGTGAGCGGACAGGTGCTACCTGGCTGCCTTGGGAGCAAGGGGGAATAAAGAGGCCACCTGGCAGGCCAAATGTTCACTCACTCACTCACTTTGCTGTCCTGCCTTTGCTCTTGCAAGTTGCCTTTTCTCTTCTCGGCTCCCCTCATCTCAGAAGCACTCTCCTCTCTGCTAGCAGCCACTCCCTCTCCCTCCTCGCTGCCGGGGGAATCCCGTGTGAAGAAGGGCTCCACAGCCACACTTTAAAAAAAGGACTTTTAATAAAAGCTCCAATGCCGCGGCCAAGATCCAATCCCAAGCAAAAAAAACCAGCTCTCCCCTCCCCACCCGGCGCGTCTGCTTCTTCTCGCTAAATCAGGCCTAGAGCCTGATGGAGGATGAGAAATTTAACGGGCGGGAGGGGGGGAAGGACGGAAAGGCAGCAGAGCGAGGTCCATGAAGTAAACGCAAGTTTCTTAGCTTGGACCAACAAAAGGCGGCTGGCAGCGGCGGCAGGGAATACAAAGGCAAACTGGAGAGATGGTGCAGTGCTCGGCCATCCAGGCTTCAAAGAAATTTGCTTCAGGGCAAGGGGTGCAACCTGCTTTCTAAAACAGAAGATCCTGCTAAGCTCCAGATCCTACAAAACAAGCCGCGGTGGTTCAGTCCAGCTCCTGCCTTTCTAAACCTTCCCCCCACCGCCCTGCTTGCTTCCACCGTGGACTCGACAGCTCAGCTCACTTACCTCTGTCCCGTTTCCTCCTTCAGAGGCCCCTTACTCACTCTCCCCGCTTCTTCCCCAACAACCGCCTCTTTCTTCGTCCAAACATACACACAGAGCAAACACACACACATCTCATGGCCATCTCCACGCAGAAGGTCCCGGCGCCGTGAGATGTGTGCGTGTTTGCTCTGTGTGTATGTTTGAGGCCAAGAAGGAGGAGACGACTTGGCCAAACTTTTCTGCCTCCATTCGCAGCAAAGCTGCTCGGAAGGCAGCCGCCGCAGCCTGTCCCTTTAAGGTCCCCCCTCCACCACCTGGCTTCAGCTTACGGAGCGACCGGGACCGGGAGAGTCGAGCCCTTTTCCTTTGGCGGCGGCAGCCCTGCTTGGCTGCCTGTGCACAGGGCCGGATGGCGGGCAGCATCGAAGGACCTTAAAGGGACAGGCTGCCGCAGCTGTCTTCTGAGCAGCTTTGCTGTGAAGGGAGGCAGAAAAGTTTGGCCAAGTCGTCTCCTCCTTCTCGACCTCAAACATACACAGAGCAAACACGCACACACCTCATGGCACCGGGACCTTCTGCGAGGAGAGATACAGCGCTGTGAGATGTGTGTGTGTTTGCTCTGTATGTATGTTTGAGGCTGAGAAGGAGGAGATGACTTGGCTGAACTTTTCTGCCTCCCTTCGCAGCAAAGCTGCTCAGAAGGCAGCCACCGCAGCCTGTCCCTTTAAGGTACTTCGATGCTGCCCGCCGTCTGGCCCTGTGCAAAGGGAGCCAAGAGGGGCCGCCACCGCCAAAGGAAAAGGGCTTGACTCTCCCGGTCCCGGTCGCTCTGTAAGCTGAAGCCGGGTGGCGGAGGGGGGACCTTAAAGGGACAGGCTGTGGCAGCTGCCTTCCGAGCAGCTTTGCTGCAAAGGGAGGCAGAAAAGTTTGGCCAAGTCGTCTCCTCCTTCTCGGCCTCAAACATATACACAGAGCAAACATGCACACGTCTCACGGGGCCGGAGGGACTTGCCCATGCGCTGTCTCCTTGCAGAAAGTCCCAGCGCCGTGAGATGTGTGCATGTTTGCTGTGGAGGAGCAGTCCTTCTTAACAAACTCCAAACTATTGCTGCAAGCCTGGGTTCCCCACACGAGCGCTGGAAGTCCGGTACTCCGGCATACTCATCTCCGTTTCCCTCTATGACCGGCCTTGGAAAAGCCTGCCCTCACAATCGCATGCCTGCAGCCAGAGCTGGGCTTGCAGCAGCAGCAACAGTTTGGAACTTGTTAAGAAGGACCGCTCCTCCACCCTAGCCATGCGTTTTCCAATCCGGGCTGCTTCGAGTGAAAAGCATGCAATATGCTGCTGCTCCGGGATTCCCTGAACGAGCGCTGGAAGAAAGGGAGTCTGATTGTGAGGGCAGGCTTTTCCAAGGCTGGTCATAGTGGGAAACAGTGAGTGCGCCTTACCTCCCCGCGGCTCTAACTCTTTAAAATTTTGGGGGGTTGCGCACATGGAGCGCTGGGGGAATCGGTGCCTGGAGCGAGAGGGGAGCACGGGCTGACTGGGTGGGGAAGGCTTACCAGATTTCCAGTGCTCATGTGGGGAACCCAGGCTTGTAGCAGCAGCAACAGTTTGGAGCTTGTTAAGGAGTTTAGTTTAGTTTAGTTTATTTATATTTCTATGCCGCCCAACTCCCGGAGGACTCTGGGCGGCTTACAACAATAAAAACATTATAAAAATATAAATATAAAAACTATTAACAAGAAACATTAAAAACATTCAACAACAACTAAAAACCCATACACACCGTTTCGTGGCCGGATCTCGCCAAATTATAGAGGCGAGATCAACAGCCCCAAGCCTGCCGGAAGGACCACTCCTCCGCCCCAGCCATGTGTTTTCCAGTTCGGGCTGCTTGGAATGAAAAGCATGCAATATGCTGCCGCTCCCGGGATTCCCTGCACAAGCGCTGGAAGAAAATTGGCCAGTGGTCGGCTGCAGCCAGAGCCGGGCTTGGAAGAGCAGTAGACGGACTTCAGGGCTAACAGTCTACTCCTCAAGCTCCCAATGCCCGAACTGGCGAGCTAGAAGAGAGCTTCGCCATCGTGCTGGTGAGTACGTACGGACCGAGTAAGCTTTTTGCTTCCCCCCCACCTCCCCATCCCGATCCAGCGAGGCGCAGACAGCTCAATGGAGGCGGAAAACGGGGCGTTTCTCTTTTTTCCCCCCAGCCTCCTTTTGCCAGCATTTGGCAGGCAGGCTCGGCAGGCAGTCGCAATCTTTAGATGGGCTTTTATTTTGTCAGCCCAAGGGTGGGGGGGGGGAAGGGGCTCGGAATGGTATGTAGGAAATCTGTCTCTGCAGCATCCATTGCTTGCCAGCGGGCAGGCAATGAGGCAGCGGCGGCAGGCAAGCGTACTGGGCCTCGGGGAAGGCAGCGGGGAAGGCAGGCAAGCTGGCTGGGCGACGTGGGAGGCAGTTGGCCGGGATTCAGGCCTTGCTGCTTGCAGGCTCACCAAGGCTAATCTGGGCGCTCAGCTGGGTCGCGCGGAGAGCGCTGCGTGAGTGAGGAAGGCAGGCAAGCTGGCTGGGCCATGTGGGAGGCAGCTAGGCCGGGATTCGGGCCTTGCTGCTTGCAGTCACTCACCCAGGCAGACCAAGGCAGCTCAGCTGGGCCATGCGGAGAGTGCTGCGTGGGATTCAGGCCGCGCAGAAGGCAGGCAAGCTGGCTGGGCCACATGGGAGACAGCTAGGCTGAGATTCGGGCCTTGCTGCTTGCAGTCACTCACCCAGGCAGATCAGGGCAGCTCAGCTGGGCCGCGTGGGATGCAGCCGAAAGCAGGCAAGCTGGCTGGCCCTCAAGAGACTGTGTGGTCGAGGCAAGCGAGGAGCCAGACAGAGCAGCAGCAGCTATGCCGGGTGAGCGGGCAAGATGAGGAGTGACTGGGCGGGATGGGGCGGGGCCAGCGCAGAATTTAAACCACCGGTTTGCCTGAACCGGCTGAATCCCACCACTGGTTATCTCATATATTTTTACAATCTCTGTAGCTAAATTGGAAAGCTTTTGTTAGAAAGTTGGAGGTTCTGGAACTTTGCCTCTTTATTCCCTAATCCAGGTTTGTAGCTAGTTTTCAGCATCTCAGTCACCCAAATCACCTGTAAGTTAAAAAAAACCTATAGCAAATTAAAAAGACATTATTTGCAACCCGAGGAAAAGCAGATGGCTGATCACTGCTCATGCACTTTCCAGTGTTTGTCACCTTGTTAAAAGAAACAGCATTAGGGATAACTTGGTTTCTGATAATTTCATTTCCTAGATATTTATAGTACTGGTAAAACACTGAACCCTCTGACACAGCAAAGACGTGGAACATAACTAGATTGTACCTATTATACAGAAAATTTAATCCTCTAAAACTCTGCAACGTAGTCATCAGTGTGAAAATAAGAAAATATTTCTGCCGTGTTCTATGATGAGGAGAGGTACATCAAAGCAATTATATTTCACCATCTGCCTTTGTCATGAATCTGGATGCATTCAGATTCAGGCATCCATTTCCCATGTCCAGTTAAAAACACAATGGGCTGACTGAGACTGTCTTCAGCAGGAAAGCCTGCTACAAATCTGGAAAACCCTGGAACAGAATTTTCCCAACAATATTGCAGAATAGCTGTTAGGAACGGAAGTGGTACAAGCTCATCATTTTTGAAAATATGCAGTACATGAATAAAGCTAGAAGTGTGAAAAGCAAATGTCTCTCAGCCTGGGAAGGATTTGTACTCCTTTGCAAACAGAACATCCACATTTTTTTAATTGGATCATGTTAATTTTTTAAAATTCTTTTCAGGAATTCGATGTGGCATATATAACATTCCCTCTTCCTATCTGTCCCTGTAACCAGAACCCTGGACAATAGGCTGAGCTAAAAAAGAATGAGTTGTAATATTTGTTGTGACATGGAGAGCTGCATTGGGGGCTGTAGATAGTTCATTTATTTCCCTTCCAAAAAATACGCTCAGTCAAATTAAACTGGCAACTAAATGGATCACTTATAATTGTAATTTTGAAACCAAATGTTTTCTCGTATATACAGTATGTATATGAATATATATGTATATGAACATTTGTATTTTTCCTCTGCTTATTTTACCCTTTTTGAATCTTTCTATTTGCTATTGCTGAGTTCCATCACATCAACCATTTTTGAGTCTTGAAGAAATACTTTCTCTCTACGGTTTTGGTCAACTGTTCTGACATAACAGAGAATAAGTTCCAATATAAAAATACCCGGAGTTTTAAAATTTCAATTAGTCATTTATATGCCAGTTTCTATTTTGCTGGAAAGATTGTGAGAAAACTGTTAATGATGGGACATCTTTCTGTGAATTATGAAAGAAATATAAAATCACTGCATGTAAACAAAATATGATATATTTCTGAAAGTTTGAACTGTCCAGAAAATACAGGATTCATTGTTAGGTAAACACTGCCTCTAACACTGGCAATTTAAAATTGCCTCTAATGCAAGAAGCACCTACCAGCCTTGGGGATTGTTTCCAGGTTTTTGGTATGTGAGTTGCCTATAAACTGGACTTCCGTGCTGAATTCCTGTTCTGGAAGAGCCGTGTGCTTCCCTTGCTCTTGCAAGATATGATGGAAAACTGCAGCCAGGTCTGCTTCTGCTACCATGGAGTCCTTCTGCATGGAGGCTTCCTCACCATTTGGAAAATCTTCAGTGCTCTAAGAAGAATCATCTGTTGGTATTAATAAGCAGGCTACATATTCTCTCATTTGCACACTTACAATTGTTCTTTTCCAACAACTTCTTAATCCAAGAGCATTAACTTCTAGCTTTAATCAGTTGTGGTATAATACAACTGTGTGCCAAAAACATGCAAATACATTTTCATGGGGCATAGATATGGTAGAACCCGGTCAAAGTCAATGAAATGGGTAAAGACTACATTAAAACTGAAAGTTGGCTCTCAAGCCACATTTCTTAATATCTGACAGAAATTCAACCTGTCTACCTACATTCTGAAAATGTAGCAAAACTGAACTCATCCAAGATGCCAAAGGTATCAAACTCTGACATAAGAAGCTACAAACCCAAGCTATGTTCTCTCATCATGAAAGAATCTAAAAAAGTTTTTTGCCCAGTTTATGAGATCAGATGGTCATTCCAGGAGGTGCTGCAAAGATACAGTTTCTTCTGAGAGACTCACACTGCTGAGTACATGGAACATTTTGATTTTTTCTGAAAAAAGCAAAGAGCCCCAGGCATCTCATAGATTTTCAAGAGCCTTAATTTGAATATATTTCTCACATTAAAAACTCTTAGGCTACACATTAGACTAACAAAGTTCAATGAATAGAAAAGAAACTGAAAGAAGAGAAAAGGATCATAGATTCACACCACCACCAGATCCCTAATACCTGAAAGTCTTCTTTCCCAGGACATGGAGAAAGCTGGACAGATTGACGGCGAGATTGGGAAGAATATTCTGAATCGGTTTCAAAATCAAAGGAATGTACAGAAAGTAGGCGCTTTTTCTTGCGCATCTTAGGAAGCACAAAAAATGAAAGATTTAAAATTTCAAATACAAGATATTACATTTCACATGATCTTCAATAAAGGATAACATCCGTCCTGATATTTACTGTATGATAGTAATAGCACTCTTAGCTAGAAAGGCTTCAGCCAAGATATTCCTCATTTTCATCAGGCCTCTGCAGGTGGCTACACCTGGTTGATCTTATCTCAACTCAAGAGGTTAAATTGCAAGAAGCAATCCTTAAACCTGGGAATATCAGGACTGTAGGTGAGAAATCAAAAAATATCTTGAAAGAAGACAGTGGAATAGATTCCTTCCTTGAGAATTCAGACATGCATGAGGCATGAGCACATTTCTGGAAATGTATCGAAGTTACCAGAACTTTTGTTTGGACTGTTCAAAACCAAGAGAGATTTGTGTCAGAAAGCTACAGTCAAAGAAGCACCTTTCCTTAGATAAACTCAGAGGAGGGGGCGCAGTGAGGAAAAGAAAGGGCAATATGATTTAATAATGAAGTTCCACATTATGTAAAACATGCATGGAAAAAAATTACATGAATTATCCTTACCCTGGCATAAGACTCAGATTCTGCTCCATCCACATCATCACTTGTTTCTCCCTCCTCACTCTCTAAAAAAATAATAATTTTTATTTGGATATAAATATTAAAAAAATGACAAACAAACATCAGACAAAACAAAACAGTACATTTACAAATAAACATATAACCCTCTTGGGTGATTTTACGGCGCATGTCTTAACAGTACATTTTTGCTGCTATATAACTCTATAACTATGCATAACTTTTTATATTCTTAGTAAATACTATATATACATTTATACTAGCTAAACTTACATAATTTTATTTAAATTCCTAAATTAAACATCAATCAATCAATCTATTTTTTTTCCTCCTTTCCAGCCAATTATAAAATAAGTTCCAAATTTCAAAAAACTCAGAATCCTCTTTCTGATTTAACTCCATTGTTAGCTTATCCAATTCTGCACATTCTAAAATTTTTCTAATGATTGTATTTTCAGTCAGTACATCTTCTTGTTTCCAATGTTGTGCCAAGCATATTCTTGCCGCTGTCAGAATATGTATTATAATATACCAGTACTTTCTTTCTACCCTCTGCTCTTTCTACCCTCTTTTGTGCTATTATTTCTTGTAACCAGTTTCGTATTTTTTGCCAGAATGTTTTAATTTTTGGGCAGGTCCACCACATGTGGTAGTATGTTCCCTCTTTGTTTTGATTTTCCAAATCTCGGGTTTATGTTTTGATACATTTTGGCCAATCTCGCTGGTGGTAGGTAATACATTTTGTGTATGTTTTCCTTATAATTAACTGATTTAGTTAATTTATAGTTTCTAATCCAAATTTTATCCCACTGGTCCAAATTTATACTATATCCAAAATTTTTGGCCCAACTGAGCATGTTACCCTTAACGATTTCTTCTTCCATTTTATAGTTTAATAAAAATTTATAATTTTTTGTTATCATTTGTTTCCCTTGTCCCAATAGAATTTTATCCAATTCTGATTTCTTTTTCGCTATTCCAAATTTCTTTTTATCCTCTTTTAATCTAGATCGAATTTGATAATATGGCCACCAATCTATTATAATTCCTTGTTGATTCAAGGTTTCAATATCTTTTAGGTTTCCTTGTTCGTCCAAGATTTCCATATATTTAACCATTTTGTGTATATCTGTTGTAGTAGGATATGTAATTGCTTCCATACTGGAAAACCAAATCGGAATTTCTTTATAGTGTTGATGTTTTATTTTAGCCCATAGTTTAATTAATGATTCTCTAATTTTGTGTTTTTGAAAGTAAGAGTGTGTTTTATATTTTTCGTCTCATAAAAAACCATGCCATCCAATCTGTAGATCATGTCCCTCGAGTGTTAGTATCCTTTTATTGCTAATTTGTATCCAATCCGTTATCCATTGGAGTACTGCTGCTTGATAGTATGCTTCCCAATCCGGAAGTCCAAAGCCCCCTAGTTTCCTATTATCCTGTAAGTATTTTAATCTAATTCTTGGCTTTTTCCCTGCCCAAACGAATTTCGATATCATCCTATTTAAATTTTCGAAATATTTTCTATCTAGTTTAATTGGAATAGTTTGAAACAGGTACAATATTTTTGGTAATATTGACATCTTACCAATATTTGGTAATATTGACATCTTAATAATTACCAACGTCAATATTTTGGTAATATTGACATCAATTTGGTAATATTGACATCTTGATATCTAATAGGGAGATAGATATTCTCCCTATCAACGAAATAGGTAGTTTGTTCCATTTTTCCAGGTCTTTTTCTATTTGTTTACTTAATTCTATATAATTATCATTCTTAATCGTTATACATTTAGCTGTTAATATTATTCCTAAATATTTAATTTTTTTTACGACTTGGATTTCCAATTTATCTTCTAGTTCCTGAATTTGTTTATTTGGTAAGTTTTTAGTTATTATTTTAGTTTTCTTTTTATTAATTTTTAAGCCTGCTACCTTTCCAAATTTATTTATTTCTTCTAATAATTTTGGTCCTGTCTCCAATGGATTTTCTATATTAAAAACCATATCGTCCACAAAGGCTTGGAGTTTATATTCTTGTTCTCTAATTTTAAGTCCTTCAATATCCGGATTTTGCCTTATTTGCTGTACTTTTGTTTAAAACCTCATTATATGTTATTAATAATAATTGTTTCAGTGAGTTCTGTAACTCCTTATAGCACTCTGCTGGTATACCATCTGGCCCGGGGGTTTTATTATTCTTTTTGTTTTTGTATGGCTTTCTCTAGCTCTGGGAGTGTTATTTCTTCATCTAGTATATTTCTATCCAAATCTATTATTGGTGTAATATTTGTTTGTTGCAAGTATGCTTGTATCTCCTCCTCCCTTGTTTCCTCTTTTTTATATAATTCGCTGAAATATTTAAGTACTATATGTTTTTTTCTCCTCTATTGTTACTCTTATATTTCCATTCTCATCTTCTAATTGTTGTATGTATTTTTCTTCTTTTTCCTTTCTTAATTTATAGGCTAACCACCTACCTGGCTTGTTGGCATATTCGAAATAATTCTGTTTTGATATTTTAATTTTCTGTGCCAAATCCTCCTGTGTTAATATATTTATTCTATGTTTGGCTAGATCTTTTTCTTTTCTAATTCTATCATTTAATGGTTCCATTCGTTGTTCGTATTATAATTCTCCAATCTTTTTTTGCAATTCATTAATTTGTTTGTTTTTATTTTTATTTCTCCTTATAGTGTATGTTGTGGTTAGACCTCTAATGTAAGCTTTTGTGGTATCCCACAAATTCTGAATTGTGGTCTCATCATTCCAGTTCTCTTTCATGAAGAAAGATAACTCTTTTCCCATGTAATCGATGTAACTTTTTTCTTTTATTATGGCCTGATTCATGATCCATCTCTTATTCCCCCTTTTCCTCCCTTTTATTGTAAATATTATGAGATTATGGTCAGCCCATATATTTGGTTTTATTTCAATTTCTTGCATATTATTCAGTGTTGCTATATCGGTCCAAACCATATCTATTCTTGACCAGGAATTCTGTGGAGTAGAATGATATGTATACTGATTTTCATTGGGGTGATTTGTTCTCCAAGCATCTCTGAGATTAAATTCCCTAACCAACTCAAAAAAATTACCAGGTAGAGTCTTTCTTTCATAGTGTTTTTTATTCACTGATTTGTAATCCAATTTTATATCCTATACTGCATTAAAGTCCCCCACTATGCAAATGTTTTCTTTTTCTAATTTAA
>QLTV01001119.1:3628930-3670310 GCA_003457575.1 Thermophis baileyi
AAATGGTATTTCTCTCTTATTAGTTTAGTTGTGAGGTATTGAAAGTCCCTTCTTTTTTCTCTTATTCTTTTCGGAATCTGTTTAAGTACTATGATGTTCTTTCCTTTGTAATTTATTTGTCCAGTCCTTGTAATTTTATAAATCTCGTCTCTTATATATTTTTTAGTAAATTTAACATGAATTTCCCTAGACAACCTATGTTTCCTTATGTAATTCGTCTGGACTCTGTAAACCTCATCAATATTAATTTTTACTTCTTCCTTATCCAATTGAAGGACTTCTGCAAGAATTTCTGACATTAGCTTTAATGTATCTTCTTCCCTTTCTTCTAGGACATTTTGAAATCTAAGGAAATATGATGCTTTCTCGAATTCGAGTTGTGAGATCGTCCCCTCTAATTCCCTGTTTACCATTTTTCTTCCATCGCTTCTTGTCTTTTTTCTACTTTCTCTGTTTTTTCTGTTATTGTTTTTATTTGTGGTTCATGGTCAGCTACTATTTCTTGTATGTTTTCCATCTTATTATCCAGTTTCTTAATATCTCCTTTGACCTCTTCAAAATTCCCTTTCATCTCTTCATGATTATTTTCTATTATTTCTTGCATTTTTGTCATTGTCTCCTGTGATTTAGCCATAAATTCCTGTATTTTATCAAGAGTAGCCTACATAGTCTGTAAAGAGGGGGATTGTCCCTGTTTTTCTATTGTTGTCATTTCTGTTAATAGTCTTTGTCCTGCTGGTGAAGCTGTTGTCGAAGCTACTTTCTTTATAGTTTTTGTCACTGTTGTTGCCATTTGTGCTTTTCTAAAAAAATTATTCACACTTTCATACAACCTCTTCTTGATTTTTCTACTTCTTACAGTGTATGTTTTTTGTCTATCTAGCAATTCCTTTCACAGAGCTCTCATTATTCCTGTACAAGTGATAATCACCTGGATAAGAAAGACATATGCATATATGCAAACAAACATATGTTTATCAGATACCTACCAGAGAGGCTACAGCTCAGTTACAGACCACATTTTACATTCCAAAAGATGTCAGGTTCAATTGTTGCCATCCTCATTTCACTTATTTAGAAACTGATATTGCTGTATATGCATTCCCAATGGGAATGGAGTTAGCCGGAGGTAGCCGGAGCAGGATGGTGTGGCAGGATGAGGTAGGCAGGGAGGTGGGGGGATGTCGGAATGGAGCCCCCACCCCAGGAACAGAGGGAGAACGGGTCCCTAATGGGGAGGGTCCCGCGGAATCCTGGTGAACGTCTCTCCCTGCAAAACGAGTGCTGGGGTGGCTGCTGCTGCAACCAAGTCTCTGTCCCCCTCCTCATCAATTACATGAGTCCCCCCCAGGTGGTCCTGTTGCTGCAATACGAGCCCATGGCCCCTGCCTTTCAGAGGGGCTGGGGGGGGAGGCAGCCTGAGGTGCATCCTGGCTCTGCAGCGCTTTTGAACCCCGGAGGAGCCGGAGCGAGAATCTGCGCTGCAGGGGGGGGCAGCGAGACAGGCAGTTCCCCACCTGTACCAAACCCACCCCCTGACTCTCAAAGAACCCCCGTGCCTGTCCCTGCAGCCCCGAAGGAGCCTGAGCAGGAGCCTGGGTGGGGGAGGCAATGTTGCAGGTGTGCCCCCCCCCCCAGCGAGACTCCTGAACAGCCAAAGGCAGCTGTGGCTAGAAGATAACGCCGGACCTACGGCGACTGGGCTGAGAAACAAACCCCGGAGAGGAAACTCAGGTGGATGTATGACACAGAACACTTTCTCCCTCCCTCTCTCTTTCTCCCTTCCCTTCCTCCGATTGGCTGGTCGCGAATTGTCCCATGCACCCAAAAGCCCGGGGTGAACCGTATTTCAGTGAATGGGCCGTGACGAAGGGGCTGGGACAGAGTGGCTGGGGCCCATTGGCCGGGACAAACAGCTAGGGGCGTGTCAGCTGCGGAGAAACGTTAGGAGTGAATGGCCGGAGGCGGAACCCTGGTGGCGAATCAGGCGCGGCCAAGGGTATGGGGCGTACAGTCCTAGACCCTTCATAGCCACTGGTTATATTACAGACTGACTCTTTATGGACTGTAATTAATGTTAAACTTTAATGTTGCACATTATCACCTAAAATTAATATTAATTGTTGGACTTTTATCAGAAAAAAACAGGATATTCCTTAAGGTGATTGTATCTATAATTTCCTGACCATTTATAGTGATCCACAACAGACCACAGGATTCCATTCAGAGGTTTGTCTCAGTTTGACCAGGGCTCAATTGGAGTCAGTCTATCTACTTTGAGACAATAGCCAAATCCAAAATGAGGTTCAGAAATTGGGCTGTTTTTTGTTCCCTTGGCAAGTATGGAACAACATAAACAACTCTAAATTTTATCTTATAATAGACTTGGATTTTTTCCAGACACATTAAAGTGCATGAGGGAATGCATCCTGCCAAGATTCATTGAAACATGTTTAGGAATTTTAAGCTATACTTCTGTGACTTTTGATTGTTTGAACAGAAAGTGCCTGTACTTAGGTTGTTTGAGGACATAATTTGAAGACATTTTCAACCATAGTGTTCTCTGGAAAACCATTGTAGCCAGTTTCAAATCGATGAGTAAAAGATTTCTGGCTAAACGGAAGGATCTCCAAGAAAGAGAACTGATTCCCAAATAATATGATGGTGTTGCTTTGGGGGCAGGAAGGAATGAGAAATTAAGAGAAAGGAAGAGATTTAATGAAAACTCTGAATGGGAAAAAGGGTGAAAAATGAAATGAATCATTTGCTGAACCAAACTGAACTAAACTGCAAGGAAGATGAAGCAATTAATAACAAGACAACTTAAAACACAAATCAGATCTCAGAACCAACAGGTCAGATCAGATTAACAGAGTTGGAAGGGACCTTGTAGGTCATCTAGTCCAACCCCCCGCTCAAGCAGGAGACCCTAATAATAACAATAACAATAATTATTGTTATTAACAATATTATTGTTATTGTTAATAACAATAACAATAATTATTAATTGTAATTATATATATAATAACAATAACAGCTTAACAACATGTTTATGATGACACAATTAAGAAATTAGGAATAAAGACATGGAGCAATCTCAATCAAGGAATCAATACTTCACACTTCAATTGCTGTGAACGGAATGGCCCTTTGGTCCAATTCTCAAATGGTTCCCCCCACTCCCCAGAAGCTATTTTCTTAAAAGAGCACTGTTTCCCTTTTGGAGTTCCCCAAAGCTGTAAAGTCCTGTTTTGCATTAGCAAGCTACTGAACAATCATCTTGGAAGTGACCAATGGCAAACCACTTCTGTATCATGCCAAAAAAATTGAACAGATGTGTCCATATAAATCATCAACTCAAAGGCAATGTTACAGTTTTTGTCCCACTTCTGCTCAGGACATCAACATCTGATGCCCATTTCTAGGGTTTTGGGTTTTTTTGTTTGTTTGTTTTGAATGGATGAATTCCTGCCTACAATATGGACTCAATGTCTGAAATCTGAAACAGTAAGAGACTTAATTTGCAAGATTCTTTCAAAATGACAATACTATTTTAGGGTCTAAAGAATTTGTACATGACCATGAAAAAAAGCAACTTACTGGTGACATCTGGCAAGCTATGTACTCTGCCACGCAGACCTAGAATAAAAGAAATTAAGCTATTTTAAATCAGACTTTATAGTAAACATGATGTCGGGTCAAAGTCTAATTACATTGATCAGAATTTATAGCTAATCAACAAAAAGCAATAGAAAATAGCAGCCCTTTTACATATCTGTGAAATGGCGTACAAGCCGTTAAAGGAATGTGCTAAATAATTAACAATAATTATGCACACTTGGAATGTGATAGGGACATCACTGCATTCCACTGATTGTCCCTGCACCATGAAATGTGTGCAAGAATAAGAGTGACACCCCCTACACACACTCATGTAATTGTGCCAGCCTTTCTCAAAGCCTGTTGATTTAGCACAAACATAATGCACCCAATAAATTATCAGAATGACAAAAGGACAGAGTATCTGAGTTTTTCAAACTTGAATCTGTGAGGCACCTACATCTGATGGTGCCAGGAGGCAGTGCTTGATGCCCACCTTATGGAATATTTTCCCTCCAAATTTTGGTTTCCTTCATCACTGTTAATATTCAAGAAGACCCTTAAGATTTGGCTATGACACCAGGTTTGGAGGTCCTAGGGAATCAGTGACATTTTATGGTAATTTCCTTATAATGGGTGAAATGTGGTTGTCATATTTTTTTTCTCTGTTTGTGGTTTGTATACTTCACTTTTTGATGATTTTCTATTTTTTAATAATAATTCTTTATATTTTCTATTTATATTTTCTATTTTATAATGATGTTATAATGAATGCTTTTATATTGTGATTTTATTGATTTTTGGACGTTGCAGAGTCACTTCTGGTGAGATGGGCAGCTTTATAAATGACAGGGGAGGGAGGGAGGGACAGACAGACAGACAGACAGACTGACTTGGCAAATTCAAGATGTGGGGACTTTCAGAATTTCCCAGTAAGTATGTACTGAAAATTATTCCAATGTTTCAAAATTGTTATATAAAATTATTGTGAAATCATTTTTAAGAAGTATATCATGAAGGATTCAGCTGTAAATCTAATCCAATCAGAATATTCTCTTGAATTTTAGCTGAATTTCCTCAAGATTTCCAAATGTTAGTTCTCAGTGTCAGATCCCAAAGAGTGATACTGCCATTCAGTTGAGAGAAGGGGGGGCCTTGGGTTCGATTTATTAGCATTGCCTGTGTCAATTGATGTTTTACAACTTATATCCTGGCGCCAAGAATCTTGAGATCTCTGCACCTTTGGAGAAGGTTTATGAGGGGCAATGTGCGATGTTTCACTTTAATGGATAACAGAAGATAGTCAGAGAAATGTATGTTTATCCGGTTCTCAGAGCAGTTGATAAAGAAAACATTTTCACACTTGTATATTGGCTAGAATCTGCATTCTGGCTAATGGGAGGGGTCTCTACTGCTTTAACTCTACCTGTTTTGCCTAAGGGTATTCAGACGTTGCTTTGAACTGATTGTTTTCAATTCTGCTTAATAAAAGATCCTTTTGAAATACTTTGTTTCAAGAGTTCTCACTTTCTTGAGTTAGAGGAAGAGGCAATCCTTACACTCAGGCAGAGTGCAGCTAAATTTTCATTCAGATTGTAGTAAAATTTCCCAACACTCCTATCTTATGGCTACGATAGATATAATTTTTTCACCAATTTCAACCATATAGAAAGAAGGTGACTATATGCATCTATCTGACCTTGAGGGAGAAGATACAGGACAATGGAAGAGGGCCAGTTTAAGCAGCTTTATGCCTGTATATGGGTTTTCATATTCTGCCTCAGCTTCAAACCTGGCTGAGTCTATACGGTCCCCCCCCCTTCTGTTAATTGTATCCAATTCTCAGAGACTGCCTGGTCAAGTCCCTTGGCAAAGTTTTTTGGTAGTTGTTTGCCACTGCTTGCATCGGAGGGTAAAGAGAATATGACTTGCCCAAGGTCATCCAGCTGCCTTTATGCCTAAGGCAGGTCTAAAACTCAGGGTCTCTTGGTTTCTAGCCTGATACCTTAACCACTACTCCAAACTGGCTCTCATTTATTTTATTTAGTAATATTTAGTTATTGGTTTGTTATTCATTCAGTTAGTAAAATATGTATGCCCTCTCTTCAAAAGATGCAATATTTCGTATCTGCAATTTCCAGATCATACTTTTTATTTTTTTTCTTCAGTCCCATACTGATGAATTCTAAAACTGCTTATTTTTTGTGACATTTTTATTTCCTTAGGACTGGTATTGCCAAATCATGAATTTAGACTCTACACTTTTTATATATTTTTATTCTAATTCATTTTAGAGTTTCTAAGAAGCATAAATATATAAAACTACATATAGTAAAATATACTGAAAACTATCAGAATGTTCATGAAGCTTATTTGTGGCACGAGAGGTGATGAATACAAGAAGCAAGTGTCAAACAAGAAATAGGATGTTCACTAAACAAAAATAGGTAGCTTTGAGAAAACTCTGGCCATACTGAAGAATGTGTTAAAGGAAAGACATTGGAAGTTAATGTGTCCCAAGAAACCAGCAGAAAGTCAGTGCATTTTGACTAAGAGAATGAAATTCTAAGTTGGATCCAAAGAGCCATAACTGGAAAGAAAATAACCACAAGCAAAGCTCCATAAATGCTTGTACAGAGACATATGACAATTCTTTTGTGGCTATTTAAACAAAAAAGGGTACAAATCCTTAAGGCTTTTACAGAAACAGATATTTTTATAGTATGAAGTACATCATATGAAGAATACATTTACTCTAATCCAATTCCATAATACTAGGTTGTTTACTAGCAGTGTTATATCCCTACCACCCTCTCACCCAGTTTAAGCCCTGATTATCTGTAAAACAATGTGACATTTTCAGTTCTAAAACCATACCACAGTTCTAAAAACATACATATTATCAATTGGGCTGTGCAATTCTTTGGATTCAAGGGAAAACATCTTAAATTTCTTAAATTAAAATACATTTCCCTGGGATTGTGCAGCTTCTATGATGGAGCTATATATGCCCTGTCACATTCTCTGAAGCATTTCCTTCCCTTGCCAACTGAAGCACCATATACAGGACTACTATATTTACAAGAGAAGAATGCTTCCCTTCAATAAAAAAGCATAGCATAATAATGATAACTTCTTATGGTTTGCAATGTTGTTGATTAGAAACTCCTGCTTATCAATCAAGTATATTTTTGATACAATTTTCAGTTGTATTATCTCTGGTAATTATTCTGTGGTCATTGAGGAAAAAAAGGATGGTAGAAATCAATGATTCTTTAGAACAGAATGTTCCTAGTTTTACTAATCAAAAGGATAGGTAAGAGTAAACACTGGAGCTCATAATTAGACACTTTCAATTACTATATTGGTGGCAGTATGACTGTGTCACAAAGCTTTGTTTGAACAATCAAGAAAGTGACATTATATAATCATTATTACATTATCTCTCCATATATTATCATTATCTCTCCTGGCACGACATACCAAGTCTGAATGCTGGAAAATATGAAAGACCATCAAACACTTAGTTGGTATTTTCAGTTACAAACAACTTATTCTTTCAATTTTTTCATATTATTATCTTTAGAATAGTGGGTCTTTTTACTTTCAAATGGATATCCCTAATTTTAGAATGAAACTATCAAATAACTCATTCCAACTCACTATTTCCAAACCATTTCCCAGTGGTGATTAACTTTCTAAAACAAAGTTGATGTTGATGGGGATCAAACCAGCTGGAAAACCATATTCTTTGGCCTGAGAGTAATGTAATATGTGGAAATAGACTGCAGTTATTCAGAGATAATTATAGTGATGTGCTATTTAATTCTGTATCCAGTGGTTTATACAATCTTCCAAGCTCTCTAAAGAAAGTTACTGAGAAGATCTCACTAAGACCATTGCTCATACCAAGCAAAGTAGAATTTGTTTTCTGTCCATGCGACATCCTTCCATAGAGAGATCGCATCACCTTATCACTTCCAAAATGCTTGAAACGAGTTCTGACATGTTCATAATACCATTCCAGTGATCCAGTTTTGACAATCCTGCCAAAGAGATGAGAGACAGTATACGTTAGCCAGGATCGATTCTTCCAAATCTTCTATCAGTTAAAATATCCTGACTGGTTTCAGTGAGGAAGACTGAAAATATTCTAGAAAATGATAATGCTTTCAAATATAACCAATAAACCCGAGCACTGTCAATACATTACTCATATTCAGGGTAGTCATCTAAATAGAAAAAACAGGGTCCTGCTGTTCTTGAATTTGTTCCAACACCAACATAACCTGCAAGCCAACCCAAAGTTGCCTTAAAAGGGAGATGGTGACATAAAAAGTAATTAATTAATTAATTAATTAATTAAATACAATTCACATATTGACTGTTCTCATTTTAAGAGGGAACTCTTTAAAGAACCAGTTACTCGCATTTTTCTTCACTTTTGGCTCAAGGTACATGTATGAAGATTAAGGTTTTTTTTATACAATGCATTAGTTATCTGTGTATGAATAATGCAAACATAAGGCTGTATTTTCTCAAAATTATTCTAGGTAAAGAGAATTGCCTTTAGTTTTGAAATAAGATATTGTGGTATTGAGTCAGAAAGTAGGAGCCATTGTTCAGAAAAGTTCTAAACGATGTCCCACATTTGGTATTCTTTAGATAAGGAATAGTCCTTAACTGATGAGGATTATTCATATGATCTGTGTGTTTCTATACAGATTATATGAATAATACTCATCAATTAAGGACTATCATGGCAATGATGTTGCTCTAGGAATTAGGGTAAATCTGATTAGTTACTTAGTATTGCTAGTTTTTGATGGTCAAGGAAGTAAGAAAAAAAAATGGCTGCTAAAGTATAGCAGAAGAGGCAGATAAAACAGAAGTATTGGCCATAAATAACAGTGGAAAATCCATGAAAAATAGAGGTTTTTAAAGATTTTTAAACTTTTATTGTTTTAGCATTTTAAAAGACCAAACAAGGACAAGGCACAGCTCTTATCTTTGCACATTTAACTTTTAAAAATACGGCATTATACGTATCTTTTAAAACATTTTTAACAGTGTGTTAAATATTTGCCAATCTAGAAAGTGGATCAAACTCCCATATTCTAAGAATGGGGAAAAAAGCAGCTTCAAGCTAATTTGCTTTTAGATGAGTACATGGAGCTAAGGAGCTTAAAAAAAGAAAGAAAACGGTGTCTCAATTTACTGTTATCTTTGCAGGAATCACTCTCTTTCAGCATAACATATTTACAAGGCTATTACAATAAACATCCAAGGAATAATCCTATGTGTTGTGTCCTCTGGATAATTATAGTTTAAGAGTCTCCTTTTAATAATGGAAGACGTTGGTATTAGTATCTCTCCCCCCCTCCATTCCTTCCTCTAATGTCTACTCTCATAGATGTCCACAGAGAGAAGGGATAACAAGTGATGAAACATACTTTGTAACAGCATGACACAAATTTTATATAGTTTCATTCAGCATTGGGCCACAAGGATAAAAGGGTATAGTTTGTAATCCATCACCATGCAGGTTTCATAATTTTTCTCTCATCACAACTAGTTCTCAGTTCTGGATATACAGTATTACTAACAGGAGGTAAATTCACAAATGAACCAAAACTAACCAAACTGAACACAATATTCTTTGTAAGACTTGCTAAGTCCTGAAAGCTATGCTTCACATGAGAAATTAAAAAGTTTAAGAAAGTTACCACTTAATGTCTAGTCAGAACTGTAATAAAGGAGATGACAAAACTCTTGTCTAGCCCACTTACCTAACTAGGCGGCATGGATCACACATCCAACCTTGCTCCTTTTTGTTGTACTGGCTGCAACTTTTGCATATGTACAAGTGACAGTCCAAGCACTGGCGTTTGCTGTTTAATAGAAAC
This sequence comes from Thermophis baileyi, assembly GCA_003457575.1. Lineage (NCBI taxonomy): Eukaryota > Metazoa > Chordata > Lepidosauria > Squamata > Dipsadidae > Thermophis > Thermophis baileyi. The sequence continues at coordinate 3,638,437 of QLTV01001119.1, forward strand.
TTAAAGGGTTGCAGGCAATGGATACAGAGTGTTTCGTTGAGGTGGGATTGACTGGACAATAGCTCCCGCTTAGTGCTTTCTTTTTCAATTTTGCATTTTAGATCCCTTTGGAGAAAAATAAATAAACACTGTCATCTGTTTATTACACAGCACACACACTCACACTCATATATAGGCATGCATTTCTGAATACTGCAAGCCCTCCAGAGTCTTCACGAGTGGGTGGCCATAATAAATGGAATCAGTAATAATAAAATTAATAATGTCCATATTGTATAAGTAATGGTATCAAAAAAAGCTTTTGATATTTAATCAGATAAAAATATGAGAGAAGGTGAATTATTCATTCTTAATGTGGCACTTAAAATCCAAATTCCTTATGTGAAAGAGAGCAGCAGTGGGCAGCTTTCTCCAACCTACACTTTAAATTTTGTTCATTTTTTTCCTTAAACAAGAGAGGATCGGAATTTTCATAGATTGATAGGACCAGGATTTTCCAGCCTCTGTATATGAAGGTATACTGTACATATTATATCTACCTAAGAAGGTTAAAAAAAAAATTAAAATGTTGCCTCTCTTTTTCCTTGGGTTCTACTGAAAATCAATTTCATACCACCCCCTATTAAATTTACTTCCCCCCAAACTGCATCTTTTATTTATTCGCCAAATACTCTTTTACCTTGACCTTCTGTTTGAGCCCCTGCTCTGTAGCCACTTCCTGTTGCCTTCTCTTTTTTTGGGGGGGGGGATGCTAGAAACCATCAGTCCAACTAAAGGCTCCAGGAGAGCTCAAGGGAGATGACACTGACAACCCATGACATCAAGGACCATCTCCAACCCACCATCCAAGCGCACTCCCTCCCTCCAACATTAACATTTCTATGTTATGATTCAGGCACTGTTTCACAACACTTCTCTACCTCGGCCTTCCACTGCTACATGACATAGAACGTCAGGCCTTCCAATCCTGCACTGTTAGCTGTATCTTCACTTTTGCAAGGCTGAATAGGAAGGATGCAACAGCATTTGCTGGAGCATGGCCATATGCTTGGTAATGAAAAGAAACCCTGAAACCATACTCAGCCAATATTCATTCTTTTTGTTTCCCACTTTTGCTTGGGGGGGGGAGGTTAGATTGGAGTCAGATATCTGTTCTTTCCTAATCAGAATTATAGAAAAATTCTTTGAAATTATATGGATGGGAGGCCATTGTTACATAGTCATCAGCATTGGAATCTGGTAAATAGAAGTCAATTTATCAACTTGGGGAATGCTCTTAAAAAGCTCTAAAGTCTTCTATGATTCTGGATGAAACTGATCCAGGCTGCATTTAAGGAAGATAATGGGATGAGATAATCTAGTACTGGTGGCCTGCGGGCCAGATGCATCATGCGCAGGCCACGCCCACCCCAGCTCCGCAAAGGCAAAAAATGTCACGATACGTCACATGATGTCACGTGACATGATTGATTTTGATACCCATGATCTAGTACTTTCTTTACTTCTCTCTTCCAAAATACAAATCTGTGGATCCTGCTGGATCTTTAACTGTTTTTGATAGTACTGACTACAATGGGACAACTCAGTGCGGCCAGCTCGGCAGGGCCAGCTTATTGCAGCCAGCTTGCTACCACCAAGTTGCCTCTGCTAGCTTGCCACTGCCAAGTCGCTGCAGGACAACTCACACAGCTAACTCACCACGGGGACAACTCGCTGTGGGCAGCTGGAGGCAAAGCTGGGCAAGTGGCTGAGGAAGCAGAAGGGAAGAGTGCAGAGTGGCAGCAGGGGGTGTGGAAAAAAAAGGCCACTGCTCTGTCCATCACTTGCTCGCTTGCCTGACTCTCCCTCCGGCTGCCCACAGTGAGTTGTCCCCACAGCAAGTTGTCCTACGGTGATTTGGCAGCGGTGAGTTGGCAGAGGCGACTTGGTGGTGACAAGTTGGCTGCGGTAAGCTGACCCTGCTGAGTTGGCCACGCCGAATTGTCCCATTGTAGTCAGTACTATCAAAAACACTTAGTGATCTGTTGGCAGTGGCAACTGGCGGCAGTGAGCCGGCCACACCGAGTTGTTCTAGACCAGAGGTGAGTTCCTCCTGGTTCGGACCAGTTCGCCCGAACCGGTAGCAACCTGTTGGTGACGTCACAGATCCGGTTCGGTCGGTGCCGGTCCGTGGGCGCCGCCATCTTTTAAAAAAAAAATTGGGAATTTTTTGCTGGTTTGTTTTTTCTTCTGCGCATGCACAGAAGCCAAGTTTCCGGCACTGCGTATGTGTCGCCATCTTGTTTTTGGCTTTTTTTTGGGGGGGGGGATTTTTTTCGGATTTCTCAGCACTGTGCATGTGCACGCACGTGAAGCATGCGCGCGCCCACGAGGCGCGCCCACACGGTGCGGGAGGAAGCGAACCAGAAGCAAGGTAAGTTAGAACCCACCCCTGTTCTAGACCCTACAATATCGCTTTTGGAATGGCTTTGTCATTTGGAGGCACAACACAGGAATGCAGTGGTTTCCCTCCCACCTATGAGCCATTTTCAGAAGACAGACAGAATCATCCTTTCTTGACTTCATGACAGTTGAACTTCTATATTCATGCTGTTTAACCTTTAAACAAAACCACTGACTGAATCTGATTTCTTAGACACAGGGATTACAATAATTGTGTTATTGTTATTCTGTGGTATCAACTGAATAAAGAGACTTCCCCTAAAATATTCCACAGAATCCTACAACATAATCATTCTAAGCACACACTCCACATTTCTTATAGCAAGAACACTCTAAAATTTTCATATTCTTTCTCCAAATACTATACTCCTAATGACTTAATAGTTATATCTATCTAGTCTTTTTCTGTAAGAAAATGAGAATGGTTTCCTTCTGGATTTTTTTTTAAGTGTACAAGCCTGGCATTTCCTAGTCATCCCCGAAGTTGTAGCCAGGTTCAATTTAACTTTTTAAGGTTTGCAAAGGTTGGGCAGATACCACCGAGCTGCGCATGTAAAGCTGAACTCTTAAAATCATAGAGAATCTCCATAGATGTAATTCTGCATAGATTTTGAATTACTTTTAAGCTTTGACTTCAGTACACTAGAAGGGAAAGGGAGACTAATCCAGATAGATGAGTGTTTCTCAACCATGGCAATTTTAAAATATGTGGATTTTAATTCCTGCTGGCTGGAGAATTCTGGGAGTTGAAGTCCATGCTTCTTAAAATTGCTAAGAGAGAGAAACACTTAGACAGAAAAAGCCACTGAAACAATCCCTCCACTTGGGTCTGAGATTTATGTTTGCTTTTTAACTTGTTAGGTGCCAACTCTGTGGCTTAGCACATTAAAGAATATGTGGGAACAAGAGACTGCATTTGGGTATTACTTTGAAATGACATTCATTATTTAGCTTAGTCATCTAGACTAAAGGAGAGAAAAATTGGGTTTCCCATGGAACATGATTACTATCTACATCATACTCTAAAACCACAGATCTCAAAGTATAAAGCAGACATCCTCTGAAGAAATCTGGTGAATCTCTCTTTTGTGACATTTCCCTTCTTAGAAGTTTATAAACTTTCTTGATGTCATTATTGCCCTATGTGATAAACTATCATCATCATCAACCATCATTGTCATCATCAACTTTGTCTTATTTACTAAGTTGGTGGGTGGCCAAGGGTAAAAAAATACAGCTTCCTAGGTCATATTAGCAGAAGTCAGGTTCAAATTAGGGGCTTCCTCTTGATGGTTCTTAATTGCTGAATGAGAATATGCCTGAATCACAAAATTTGAATGCTACTTAGACCCACTAAGAGTAACATGGGTAGTTCTGTTTCTTTCTTATAGTGGTTTAGGCATCTGTAGAGTATTTTTAGCACAAATCCAGAAGAAGGGTCTTGCACAGTGGCTGTCAGGCATGAAAGAGCAGGTCCACATATGAAGGTTCAATTAAACTGATTTATTGTTAAAAGCCTATGTACAGGAATCTACTCAACTAACAATCAGCATCTGCTTAGAGTTAGATAAGGGTCAACAGCACTTAAGCGAGGGGGTCTTTAAATCTTCCTTTCCTGCCCTGGGCTGAAGTCAAAATCTTTGCCCTGTAAAGGAATATGGAATAGTAATCTCAGTCTGTAGGAACTAAAAATATATTCCAATCAACACCTCACATAAATGAACACTTTTAAGCTGGATTTTACCAGCGCAGATCTGCCAGGTTGTCTGATAGACTTCTGCTTGCTTTCAGCACAGCTAGAAATACACAGCATCTTTTGTTTGCCTTTGAGGTGATGATTAAGGAATGTAGTATTTGTACTGTAGGACAGGTCCTTGATGGCTTATTTCCAGGTGGGTAGGACTGGAAAGTATAACTGGAAAATTTTCATATACATAGTTATTAATGTTGCTCCTGTGGTATATTAACCAGCAACAGTGCACTGAGATGTTTGCTTTTTCTGTTTTCGCAAATGTCTGGAGGTATGACCAAATAAATAAGTAAATACATTGTGAATACAGACAAAAAAGGAGATTAACTTAGGGGCTCAGCAAGTCAAATATAGAAGTTAAGCATTTATACATATGAAAAATATCAGTGCCTAAATAACTGATATTTTGAAACTCTGTTTGGACTATGGATATCAGCACAATAAAGTAATCCTAGGTTTCTACAGAACATTTGTTTACAGAATGAGCAGCTTGGGAGAGTAAGTATGCAAGAGTTACATGTGAATAATTTCATAAATGCTGAACTTTAACTTGATTACCAGTTTGTTTTTAAAATGTAAGTTTTCCATGTAGTAAGATAACATCTATCAAATAATTTGCATCTACTTTTTACAACATTAAAGAACGCAATGAAAAAAGGGGGCTCTGCTTTGAGGAGGTTACATTCGGTTTTATTATAGTATAGAAAATAACTTAATTGAGTAACTCAAGAAAGCTCCTACTATCTGTCTACTCATGAAACCCAGTTCATTTTATGCTAGTGATTTAACTGGCTCCATAATTAGATGGTAGGAAAAGACCTTCTGCATCTTAAGTAAACATGATGGGAACCACCACATTTGTTTATTCATTACATCTACCCAATTCTGGTAGATCAGGGCATGGATGGAGGGGGTCTGGTTGAACAGTTGCAAGAAAATCTTGCTTCTATGTAGGGGAATCTGGTACTTCACACCTCACATTTCATCACTATTTTTGCCTCATTTTATCAAGCTTATAGATACAATTAGGATGGAAAAAGTACATGGCCTAGGACCTGGTCACTGGTCGCCTGTTGTTGGTAACAATCTAACCAGCCAATTTGATCCTGCAAGGTTGGCATCCTATGGGTTACTCTGATTAACAATGTCATCTATTGGGATCCTGAAAGCACACTTTCTCTATAAACAGCACCTGCCCTGTGAGAGATTTCCCGAGATCTGGATAGCTCCTCACTTTGCTGCCTTTGGCAAGGAAAAGGGAGACCCCCTCGCTTCAACTCATTAGCCATCTTTTTATCTTTTATTGCTTTTATTGTAATTTTTTTGTTTGATTGTTGTCAGATGGCATATAAGTTTAATAAATTATTATTACCCAATAGTCTCTTGATATTTCAGCACAGTTGAGAACTGTTCTCAAATTCAGATTAAGTTAAATTAAGGTTAAGGCAACTAAGTACATCTTGCCTAATGAAGAGAAGGATTAGAGGTGACATGATTAACTATCTTCCAGTACACGAGGGTCTGTCACAGAGATGAGGGGGTTGACTTATTCTCCAAAGCACCTGAGGGCAGGATAAGAAGCAATGGGTGGAAGCTCATCAGAGGGAATTCAAACCTGGAGCTAAGAAGAAATTTTCTCACAGCAATTAACCAATGGAACAACTTGTCTCCCAGAGTTGCGTGTGCTCCATCATTGGAAGTTTTCAAGAAAATATTGTAGAACCATTTGCCTGGGACATTATAAGATCTCCTAACTTGAGCAGAGGGTTGGACTAAAAGACTTCCAAGGTCCCTTCCAGTCCTATGATTTTATTATTCTATGATTCCATATTCTACTATATCAGATCATGAATGGAGCAGCAACACAGAAATTGCAACAGGTAGCAGTTATCTAATGACAAAAAAGGATAGAAGAGACCTAATTTGGAAAGGAACAAGACAAAAGCAGAGATACAGATGATGTGGGAAAGCTAATTTTGGAATTGTCATTATTCCAGGGTTGGATCTGAATGCTCAAATCATTATTCCTGCTAAGAAAATGTTCCCCTTTGGCTGGTGCATTTAGTTATGCCATTTGTTGGAAGGCCTGGATTATTTGCAAGTCTCTTGTTATTTGCAGCCTCTAAATGCTTATAAATAATTAAGAGGGGATCTGGCTGCAATCACTAATTCAGGTTGGATACATCATACTCTGAGTAGAACAGTCCTCATAAAGTATTTGGAAATCTCAGTTATCAGAACTAGATTTTGGTGGAAATCTAGTCTATTTTTTGGCACAGCTGAAGTGATACTTATTTCCTAAAACAGCGATTCCCAACCTTTGTGACTTGGCGGCCCGGCTGGGGAGGAGAGGGAAACCGGGCCATATGAATGGCGGGTCGGCGCACACATGCGCAGTTCCACTCACACAAGATAGAAGAGAAGCCTTTGAGGTGCGGTCTCAGCTCCTTCAGGCTTCTCCATGGCAAAAGCTTTTGCAAAGGACGGAAGGCCTGAAGCAGTGCGAGATCACTCCCCCCGAAACTTTTTGTCTATTTGCAAAATCTTTTGCCATGGAGAAGTCTTTGGGACTGTGGTCTTGTGCTCCTTCAGACTCACCAAGGCTGCCTGACACTCCAAAACTGGGTGTCCTGCACAGGCAGCCTCAGCGAGTCAGCGAAGCTCAGCAGGGTATGCTCGTCCCACTCAGCCTCTGCTCTCACCACTCTGCTTTTGGAGCATCGGGAGCAGGCGACTTGGCGGCCCGGTAGGGGGAGGGGAACCAGTCTGCGAGAGTGGCGGGCCAGCACACGCCTCCACTCACACAAGAGAGAAGCCTTTGGGATGCCACTTGCACAAGTGGGACTGTGTCGATGCTTGTGTGGGTGGAACTGCAAGTGCTGCCGCTTGCGCGAGTAGGGCTGCGAGCGCTGGCACCTGCCACTCGTGTGATTGGGGCTGCATGTGCGCCAGCCCACCACTCATGCAGCCCAGTTGCGAATAGGCCACGGCCTGGCAGTGGGCCGCAGTCTACAGGTTGGGGACCCCTGTCCTAAAACATAATTATTTCTGGTCAGAGTGTTGAAAACAGTATCTTCTCTCACAAACGTTATCACTACCAGAGTTTGTTTTTAGAAGCAAGGCAGACCCTGTGTGTAGGAGCCATGCCAAAACATTTGGCCAACAGTTAAAAGGATTCTTATTTCACCAGACTTTTGAATTGTTTTAATTCTGTACTCTACATGTTATACTGGTATTAACTCTTGGCTCTTTAATACTAAACTGTGACATTGTGGTTATGATTTTATTGCATATATTTATTCTATACAGTAAGCTATTTTGATGTCTCTGGTACTTGAGGCAAACAAAAATAAATCAATAAATTGGCTGCATTCCATACAGGATCTAGGGTCTATAATTCAGGTTGCTGCTTTTCTCAAAAAATGTGAGGAAGAGCAGAAGCCTATTTTAACACTGAAAGTCAGTGGACAGAAGCAAAAGGGGCAGCTTTCCAGGGGCCCAAAGAGTTCTAGATAGCTAGAATAATCCATCTGTTTTTGAGAAAGGCCTATGAGCCTAAGTACAAGAATCCATTCTGAATTATTCTGCAATGTGAACATACAAAGTCTAAATTGCCTACGGAGATTTAGAATGATTAGACGATAATGTTTTCTCATTTTTTGCCAAAATGTTCCTCTTCCTGAACCACTCAAGAGTACAGTCTGCTCACCATGGACATAGGAAAATATTATTTTTCTGATTATACTGAATACTGTAGAGTTATTAATATAAATGTATACTTTAAGGAGCCTCCCATTTTGATGAGTCACTTGCAGACTCTTCCCACAAAATAAATAAAACCTTTAACAAGGCTGAATTGGGCTTTCCTGTCTCCTTAATATTTGTCACTCTTATTTCCCATACTGACGTTAGATTTCCAAGACAAAGCCCAGCACTGAAAAGCATATATTTTGTGGTGTATGGCAATGTGTCCTGTCTAGCCAAAGCCTCTATCAAACCAAACAACGCTTTTACACATCAAACCTTACTATAAGTCATTCAAATTTTTCTCCACTCTCCCTCATATTCTTCTTTTATGGGTTCAGAAAACAATCAAACAAACCAAAAAAGCAATGGCTGTTACAGATCTTTCTAGCATTCAAATGTGTTGAGTATTTCATGTTTGGCTAAAAGTTCTTCCCAACTACAATATATGTATGTATGTATGTATGTATGTATGTATGTATGTATGTATGTATGTATGTATGTATGTATGTATGTATATGTGTGTGTGTGTGTGTGTGTATGTATGGTTTATGTAAACAAACAAACAAATAAACAAATGGAGAGCAGCTTATTAAATGAGCAACATTATAAATATGAATAAACCATTTGCGATGGTATAATTATTCCTTAATATTATTTTTATATGGTTCAATATAAAAAAACAGCTTGAAAGCAATGCATATTAAACACCCACTTTGCATTTTCATCTGACAAGTCACTATGTATTAAATACTCACTTTAAACGTTCTTCCTCTTTTTTACGCAGATCAAAGTCCCGCTGAACTACTTCCCAGACATGTTTGGCCTCTTCATCTGTTAACCTGGAAAGGTCGAGCTTCTTTCCCATTTTTAGAAAGTAAAACGCCTAAAACTGAAATAAAAGTAAGATAAATGTAATCAAATCGGACATGCCTACAATTATATTTTGAGATACTTGGGTTTTTTCCAAGGCACATTTAGTGTCAGCTTTGCTTGGTTCGGCTTGGCACCTCACAGGCATCCTACCATCTAAGGCTAGAAGGGAGGGGGGAAGATGGAAGGGCAATAAAGTTGTGTGTGTACGTGATGGAAATCGGGAAGGGGAAATGACAGGTGATAAAGACCAGAGCAGCCAGATCCAGTTTGTACCAGCATCCCAAGACCAGGCACCTTGAAAAAATATGCAGATTACCCCCAAATGTCTCATCGTTCTCAAAACATGCAACCAACACCTTTAGTAAAAGAACCCTTTTGCTTTAATCGAATGGAGTCAAGGGTCTTTCTTTCCTAAGGGATCAGATTGGGGCAGGTCTGACATTTAGATTTTGTTTAAAACTGTTTAGATTTACAGGAAGCATCCATGGTGTTTTCTCTGAATGTAGAAACTAGTTTTTATTTAGGACGAGTTAAAGAGAGAACTATCTTCTTTTAGAGCTGCCAAAATCTATGTATGTATAGTCACTTGTAGTGAAAATGGATGGAAAAATGGAAAAAAGATTGAAAATGTTTTTGGTTCCAGCAATATACAGAATCTGCCCTTCCAAAAGAAGTTGGTGACATTTTCCAAAAAGAAGTTTTAGTTGTCACTGGGCATTTAAGTAAGTTTTGCCATAATTTTGTCTGTAATATATAAAGATAATTCAGTTAATCAGGAATAACAATCAGGACTAAAGAGCTGAAGCAAAGAGAATGAGCAAAAAGGGAACTGTGGATGGATAAGGTAATCTCCTTAATAAGTGTAGCTATTTTTCTAAGGCGTATATAATGAGAGTTGCTGTTTGCCTGCAGTGAGTGGTTACTTCTAGCAGAGCAAGCAGACACTATGGAAGAAATATAAGGAAGCCTATTTCTAGGGAACAAACTCACTGAGCAAATGGAGAGCTAACAGGATTTTGACAATAAAATTCAGCACGGAAACTCAAGTATGAGATATCTAAGAAATTTCCATTTAAGGTAACAACACAAAAGACGAGAGAAAATAACTGGAGGGCACTCTGCAGTTATGATGTATAAAACTTGTGGAACATTTTTCTTCTTATCTTGAAAGAATGAAGTATGCATATTCAGTAAATATAAACCCATTATAGTACTCAAAAAATGAATACAGTAAATATACCTCAGCTGTAAATGAGGATAGAGGACTTTAAGATTGAGATACGAATAGTCCTCGACTTATAACAATTCATTTAGTGACAATTCGAAGTTACAACAGCACTGAAAAAAGTGACTTACGACCGTTGCAGCAACCCATGATCATGTGATCAAAATTCAGATGCTTGGCAAATGACTCATATTTATGATGGTTGCAGTGTCCCAGGCTTATGTGATCACCTTTTGTGACCTGACAAGCAAAGTCAATGGGGAAAATTCACTTAACAACCGTGTTACTAACAACTGCAGTGATTCACTTAACAACTGTTAAGAAAGGTTGTAAATTAACAAATGTCTTGCTTAGCAACAGAAATTTGGGGCTCAATTGTGGTCTTAAGTCTACTACCTGTACATGAGGTGACAAAAAAAGAGCAAAACAGAGGTACAGTCTCAATGAATTAGAATGAGAAACAGATTCAGAAGAAATTTTACCAACAACGAAAGCTTTTAGTTAGTTAAAGAAGAAACAAAGGGGAGTAACTAGATCCCTGCTGAATGTGAAATAAGATGGTGTTACATTCCAGAGGGGAGGGAACAAGAATTTTGATGGTCAGTAACAGAATAACAGAGTTGGAAGGAACCTGGGAGGTCTTCTAGTCCAACCCTCTGTTCAAGTAGGAGACCCTATATCCGGAGGCTTTCCTGAAGCCTGGGGAGGGCGAAAAAAGGCCCAACGGGCCTACCAGAAGTTCGTTTCCAAACTTTCGGTAGGCCCATTGGGCCGTTTTTCCCCCTCCCATCTTCAGGAGGCTTTCCTGAAGCCTGGGGAGGGCGAAAAACGGCCCAACGGGCCTACCAGAAGTCCAGAGGCTTCAGTGAGGCCTGCATGCATGCGCGGGGGTGGTGGTGGTTGTGCGCACATGCGCGGGGGAGTGCATTGCATCATGGGTGTGGGCACGCACGGGCGCACTATTGCGTGCGCGCGCTCCCTTTTGCCACCCAAGCAAAAAAAAGTCTTAATGCCATAATGTACATTTCTCCAATTCTTTGCTATTTCTATGGGTCAGGCACACATGCACAGAAATACACATCAAACAGTGTATATCTATCATCTGTACTGTTTGTTGTTTGCTGGGAGGCAAATTGCTGGGAAGCAGAGGCAGATTTTTTTTTCTTGTTTTCCACCCCAAAAGCTAGGTGCGTCTTATACTCCGGAGCGTCTTATACTCCAAAAAATATGGTATATGCTGGTTGGGCTTGGAAGTATACTTTTGTCTGGGAGTATAGATCAAGGATATGACAGAATAACTGCAAAGACACCTAAAGTCTACAGACTTGGAGTCTTTTCTGGTTATCTTTTGAAGATCTGGAGGGAAGCTGAAGAAATAGGAGCTCAGATGTCTTCACCCATCCTTCTAGTCCATGGAAGAGGACTGAAAAGGAAAAACAGAATGCTGCAGATAAATGATTAAGCTACAGAAACGGTACAGAAAGGCAAGATTTCAGTTTCTAGGACCAAGGCCTGTATTACCAGGTTGATGGATGGATAGCTAGCATATGGTGCACTTCTCAGAGATACTGGAGGTTAACAAAAACAGTTTCTTCAACAGTGAATGCTGCATGGGATGGAAATTAAACTTCAGATAAGGACTTGTAAACTACCAAAGGAAGTGAAAAGAAAAGCTATAGTAGGATCTATTAAACATTCTATGAAAAATTAGGAAGACATGACTTTTGTCTTTATATAATAATGCTCAGAGTATAGAAAATGCTGAAATAGATAAAATGTGTTCTAAATCTCATTATAGGAAAGCAAATATGATTTCTTAGATACAGGTTTTGGGATAACTGAAATTCAACAGTTGAAGGATATAGCTTGTTCAAAAGAAACAAAAAAACTTTGGAATACAGTGATAATCTTTGACTATCTTCACTGGAAGCTTTCAAGAAGAGATTGGACTGCCATCTGTAATAAATGGTGTAAGGTCTCCTGCATGGGTGGGGTGGGGGTGGGGTTTGGACTAGATGACCTACAAGGTCTCTTCCAGTGGTGAAATCTAAAAATTTTCCCTACCGGTTTGGTGGGCATGACTTGGTGGTCATGTGAACGGGTGGGTGTGGCCAACTTGTAAAATGTAGTGAAACTCACTTAACAATGCTCTTGCTTAGCAACCAAAATTTTGGCCTCAATTGTGGTCATACGTTTTCTTCCTTCCTTCCTTCCTTTTTTTCTTTCTTCTTTCTTTTTTCTTTCTCTCCCTTCCTCTTTCTTTCTTTCTTTTCTTTCTGTCTCTCTCTCCCTTCCTCTTTCTTTCTCTCTTTTTCTTTCTTTCTCTTTCTTTCTTTCTTGTCTGTCTCTCTTTTCTCTCTCTCTCCCCCCCTTTCCTTCCTCTTTCTTCTTTCTTTCTTTCTTTCTTTCTCTTTCTTTCTCTCGGCGGCAGGAGAAGGAAGAAAGTGCTCTGGGAGGGAGGGTGGCCCGACCCAGCAGCAGCGCATCCCCTGTCATGGGCTGGATGCGGGGAGTGGGACCCGAGGTGGAGGGGAAAGCAAGTGGGCGGCAGTCGGCCAAAGGCCCCGCAGAAGCCGAGCGCACCAGGCCCAAAAGGCGAGCGAGCCTCGCCATATCCCTCCGAAGCGGCTCCTCGGACAAGCGCAGCGGGTCTTCCTCCCCACCCACCGCCAGCGTCGGCCTTACCTTCTAGATCCTCCACCCGGCGTATTTGGTAAGCCTCAGGCTCCGGGGCTGGCGGGGGCCTTGGCAGGGCCGGGAGACAGTGGCGCTGCTTGGAGAGCCGTCGCAGCTGTGGGCCTTGGTGGTCCAGGCGCCCGCTTCCCTCCCCGGCCCCCGCCAGCGTGCTTGGGAGCCCCGTGGTGTTTTCCCAGTGATGGCACTGGGGCGTTAGCGCGGGAACGGCGAGGAATTCAGGGCAGGTGGTGGTTCGTCTTCATGCGCGGAGGTCAGACGAGGGGAGGGCAGGGGGGTCCCCCGCCCCCGGTGCCCCTCCTCCACGCAATCTGCTGCTGCTGAGCCTGGGCGGCCCTGGCTGAGAGTCTCGCCCGAGGGGCAGGGCGGCCGCTGCAAGTCAGCTCTGCGCCCGCCGCCCCTTCGGGTGGGGGTCTCTTGGCCGCGCTGGGCCGCTGCGGGGATACCCTGAGGTGCCGCTGAGACGGCGGAGCGGGCGGGGCAGCTGCTCCTTGAGCAACGGATGCCGAGCCGGCGGGTGGGGGTGCCGGGCGGTCTCCGAGCCTCACCAGGAAGGTAAGCTGAGCGCCGGCCGGGCCCACACGTGCTTCCGCCTGCCCCTCGCTCCAGCCGTCTCCCGGGAAGTTCGTGAGGAAGGCCAGGTGGGGAGGCGCGGCCGATTGTCTCATTCACGCCACCTGCTTCGCTCGTGGGGTGGATGGGCTGGAAGCCTCTGCTGGCTCCCAGCAAAGAAGCACGGTTGAGCGGGGCCGGGGTGGGGGCAGCGCAGCCTATTGTGCGGACGGGCTTCGTGGTGGTGGGCTCGCTGCAAGCCGGCGTCCCTGCCCGACCCAGCTGCGGGCTTCGCGATGCCCGTCCTGGTGCTTCCCCTTAAATAAGTTGCCTGCTTTCCACGCGGCCTTCCTCTTGCCTGCCTTCGCAGGGAAATAGGAATATTTGTCTACTAACTGGTGTACTGGGGAGTGGCTAAGTAGCTAGCTGGTCCTATAGCTAGGTTTTGAGCAACTCTAGGGGATCTCTACTATGTACAAACCTTTGTTCAGAGACATTTTGGGGGACATGACAGAGTTCTCAATTCTAGGGTTTTCATAATAGAATGCCTCTACCCTTGTTTTATGCAGCTCCTTCTTCTCTCAAGGGCTTTTTGGGATGTTGTATTCCAATTGTTGTTTGGCTGATAATACCATAATATTCTTTCCTTTTGTATCTGTCACCCAATCATTGCAATTCAGCCCACTGAAGATGTTTAAGGTATATCTGTAACAGGAAGGCAGTGAAATACATGTCTGTCAAAAACAGGTTTACATCCAGTCTACTTAAGAGATAATATAGAAAAGATGGGGGCAGCTTTGTTTCACACACACACAAAACATTATGTGTTTTTAGATGTACAATCTCTGAATTTTATATCAAAAAGGTGTGAAATGAAAGGAATCCTAACCTCCATTACCAGTATACCAAAATATGGAAGTGATCAATACAGGTAATCCTCGAGTTACGAATGTAATAGAGCCTGCCAAGTACATTCGTAACCCGAGGATTCGTTAATTGGATCACGTTCATTGAACTAACAAATCATCGGGTTACAAATGTAATTGGCAGCCTCTATTACATTCATAATAGAACGTGATCCCTCCCTGTTTCACCCACTGTATTTGCTAATTGAATGTGCAGGTTGTTAAGTGCACATGAGGTATCTCAGGGTGGGGAAGACCATGGGGGGGCTAGTGCTGGAACAGGCCACCTACTTCCGACCATCCAAGGCTTCCCCTGACCCACTGAGATATCTCATGTTTCACTACCACCACCACCACCATCCTGCCCCACCGGGTCTCCACAGGCCCTGGGCTTACTTTTTGAAGATCTCGATGATCAAGCAAGCTGTCTCCTCTCCAACCTCTCTGCCGCAGTTTCTTTGTTCCCAGTGCTCCAAAAGCAGAGAGATGAGAGCAAAGGCAGTGTGGGATGATCCCGCCCTGCTCAGCTTGGCTGTCTCATTGACGCTGCCTGCACAGGCTTTTGGAGCACCAGGCAACTTTGGTGAGTCTGAAGGAGTGTGATATCGCGCCCCCAAAGCCTCCGTCTCTTTGCAAAAGCTTTTGGCATGGAGGACAGGCCAAAAGAGCGCAAGATCGCGCCCCCAAAGGATTCTGTTCTCCACAGCAAAAGCTTTTGCAAAGGGACAGAGGCCTAAAGCAGCATAAGATCGCACACGTGAAGCCTTCCATCCCTTTGGAAAAGCTTTTGGCATGGAAAACAGAAGCTTTTGGGGATGCGATCTTGTGCTCCTTCAGGCCTCTGTCCTCCACGCCAAAAGCTTTTGCAAAGGGACAAAGGTCTTCAGACTGCTCCTTCAGACTCACCAAGGCTGCCCGGTGTTCCAAAAGCGGATCAGGTGTCCCGTGCAGGGAGCCTCGGTGAGTCTCTGCTCTCACTGCTTCGCTTTTGGAGTATTGGAAGCAGGCAAAGAAACCATGCTGCCATGCAAACCCCACAGCAGAGAGGCTGGAGAGGAGACAGTTGGCTTGTGGAGAGAGAAGGAGCGGTCAGCCTGTTCTGGAACTCTGGATTTTTGAAAGGCAGTGAGTGATTGGTAACGGGGTGGGGAGGAGCTGATGGGCTACCATAGCAGGGCCCCGGGGTGGGGTGGGGGGGAATAGAATAGAATAATAGAGTTGGAAGAGACCTTGGAGGTCTTCTAGCCTGCTCAGGCAGGAAACCCTACACCATTTCAGACAAATGGTTATCCAACATCTTGTGACCCCATGCATGCGCCCCACCCCTGCGCATGCATCTCCTGCATGCACCCTGCCCCCGCGCATGCATGGCATAGACCCAAAAACCAGCTGGCTGGTGTGAGGTGCACGCGCATGCACGGCGGAGCTGAGCTGAGGCGATGGCTTGCGTGCCCGCAGAGAGGGCTCTGCGTGCCACCTGTGGCACGCGTGCCATAGGTTCGCCATCACGGCCCTATACCATTTCAGACAATTGGTTATCCAATCTCTTCTTAAAAACTTCCAGTATTGGAGCATTCACAACTTCTGGAGGCAAGTTGTTCCACTAATTAATTGTTCTAACTGTCAGAAAATTTCTCCTTAGTTCTAGGTTGCTTCTCTCTTTCATTAGTTTGCATCCATTTCTTCTTGTCTTGCCCTGAGGAGCTTTGGAAAATAGTTTGACTCTCTCTTCTTTGTGGCAGCCCCTGAGATATTGGAACACTGCTATCATGTCACCCCAGTCCTTCTTTTCATTAAACTAGACATACCCAATTCCAGCAACTGTTCTTTATATGTTTTAGCCTCCAGTCCCCTAATCATTTTTGTTGCTCTTCTCTGCATTCTTTCTAGAGTTTCAACTACCAAAACTGGATGCAGTATTCCAAGTGTGGCCTTACCAAGGCATTATAAAGTAGTATTAACAGTTCATGTGATCTTCATTCTATCCCTCTGTTTATGCAGTCTAGAACTCTGTTAGCTTTTTTGGCAGCTGCAGCATACTGCTGGCTCATATTTAAATGATTGTACACTAGGACTCCAAGATCCCTCTCACAGTTACTACTATTGAGCGAGGTACCACATATACTGTACCTGCGCATTTTGTTTTTCTTGCCTAAATGTAGAACCTTACTTTTTTCACCATTGAATTTCATTTTGTTAGATAGGGCCCAATGTTCAAGTCTGTCAAGATCCTTCTGTATCTTAAGCCTATCTTCTGGAGTATTGGATATTGCTGCCGGTTTGGTGGCATCTGCAAATTTGATGAGTTCCCCATCTATCCCCTTGTCGAAATCATTGATGAAGATGTTGAACAGTACTGGGCCTAAAACAGAGCCTTGGGGTACCCCACTGCATACTTCCCTCCATGTAGATGCAGTTCCATTGAAGACTAGACGTTGAGTGCGGTTGGTTAGCCAGTTACAAATCCTTCTGGTGGTGATGCTGTCTATCCCACATTTTTCTATCTTATCAAGTAGTAGGTTATGGTCTACTTTATCATAGGCAGGGATAATGTTGCAGTGTCTCTGCAGTTGGTTGTAAGGGTGAATGACTGCCATATGCTGCAACATTTGTAAGTTTGGGACTGTGTTGTAAGTACTCTTTGGGGGTGTCATAACTTTGAACCATCGTTAAGTGAGCTGTCGTAACTCGAGGACTACCTGTACTAGGGAGAAAAGTCTGTATAAACAATTGTATCTATTTATTTATATTCGATTTGGAGACCATATCTATGAAATAATGGTTGCCACTCATATGTTCCTCCCATATTAATATGGAGCTGTCCCTACACAAATAAATATGTAACATTCTGCTTGAATGAGCAAATATTCATCAATCTGCCTGTTTACTTGGATATGATTAGGAACACAGCTATTTACCTAATTTATCAACAGGAAGCCAGATGTTGCTGGCAGTTATGCGTGATATGTTTTTGCTCATTAGACAGCACATAATAAAGAGCATAATGGATCTTCTGATAAGATATTACACATGGCTGGTGAGTAACTTAAAGTTGAATGTTTGCATCTCAACTCCCAAACAGCCATATTTAGATATGAAGAGAGAAATATATCAAACCAATCTTTTATGCTTCTTCAATTTCTGCCATTTATTAAATACACTCTCTGCTTAACCAGTCCTAATAAAGCAATGATGTTTTAAAAACCTTGTTTTAGGTCAGATTATGTTAAATAATGGAACCGTAAGACTCCCAGAACTGAGGAGAAAGATGGCCACTGACCAAGAAGTTCATCTCCATGATTTTACTGGCCTTCAGCAAATTATCTATGCAGGCCCTTTAACTCATTAATGTTATTACAATCAGGATAAAGTATCACTCCAGATTAGTACAAAATTTCTCTTGCTAACTGAGACATTTGTTAAGTGAGTTTTGCCTCATTTTACCTCTCTTGCCACAGTTGTTAAGTGAATCACTGCAATTGTTAAGTTAGTAACACAGTTGTTAAGTGAATCTGGCTTCCCCATTGACTGTACTTGTCAGAAGGTCACAAAAGGTGATCACATAACTCTGGGACCATCATACACAAGCCAGTTGCCAAGCATCTGAATTTTAATTATGTGACCACGGGAATGCCACAATGGTTGTAAGTGTAAAAAATGGTCATAAGTCATTTTTTTCAGTGCCATTGTACCTTCAAACAGTCACTAAATGAACTGTAATTTCTTTTGCCAAAGTCTTCATAATTTATTTGAAACAATAGCAAGGGTATTCCCCACAAAAGGGGGCTTCTATCACAGAGTCTTCAAACAAAAAATGGCTAAATAAACATACTATGACTGCACATTTTATTGAATTCTCTCCTAAAATAAACAAATTAAGATACATTAATAAAAAGTTTTGAGGTGAAAAGCTCAGAAGACAAACCCCCCCGCCCAATTAATGGATCTTTCATAAAAGTTAAGTCTGTCTACAGGTAGTTCTCAACTTAAGACCAGTCACTTGGCCATCATTCGAAGTTTCAATGCACGTATCGGGAGGGTATTAACAATCCAAATTTAAAATTCCAATGGTTACCTCACCACAGTCACATGATCGCACTTTGGACACTCGGCAACCAGATTGCACTTATATCTGTTTCTACCATCATACACAGTCGATGACTGGAGTTTATGATGGTTTTGCAAAAAACTGGCATTTCTGTTTTTCAGGAAAACTGGCCCATAGCTTAACAACTGCCACAAAAATTCCATGGTTAAATGGTTAATTTTTCTGAATAAAACCAAATAGAAAATACAGACATTTGCCGTTGTCCAATGCTGAAGTTCAAAATGATCAGTCCAAAGTGAATCAGGCAAACTCCAAAGCTCTCAGTCAGTTTCTTGCATTACATCAATACATTCTCACAGCAAAAGTGAACCAGTTTGGTCTAGTGCAGTGGTTCTCAACCTTTCTAATGCCGTGACCCCCCCGCCGCGACCCCCCCCACCCCTCCACCCCCCTCCCCGCGCGCGATGAGGTGACAAAGGGGGCGATTTGGGTTCTTTTACCCTCTGCGCATGTGCAAAGCATTCTGTGCATGCGCAGAGGGTAGAAGAACCCAAATGGCGGCATCCGGGCTACCAGCTGTCCGGCGACCCGCAGGCACGGCCGAACCGGGACCTTTTCACCCCTGCAGTGACGGTGGCACCAAGATGGCGGGCTAACGCGCGCGGCGACCCCTGTGAAATGGTCGTTCGACCCCCAAAGGGGTCGCGACCCACAGGTTGAGAACCGCTGGTCTAGTGGTTAAGGCACCAGAGTAAAAAGTGAGAAATTGTGAGTTCAAGTTCCCCCTTAGGTATGAAAACCAGCTGGATAACTTGGGGCCAGTCATTCTCTCAGCCCAACCCACCTCACAGGTTTGTTGTTGGAAGGAAAATAGGAGAAGGAAGTTGTGTTGGATATGTTCACCACCTTGAATTATTTGTAAAAGTAATACAGGAAGGATACAAACCATCAAATAATCTATCATTATGACTTGTAATACCATTGTCCTGACAATATACTGTATATCAGGAGTTTGCTCCTAATTTGATGAGCATTTCTGGACCTGAATACTACATGGAGTAACTAAATAGCAATTATTTGTCATAGAACAGAACTTTCCCCAAAAGAGGAAACCTCATTTAACATGTTGCAGATTTTCCTTTGCATCTTTTAACACCTGTCAGATTCTAAATGTTCCACAATGATATTCTATTTGCCAGAAGGGATTTAACATTTTGGTCTTGTTTGAAGTGTATGGCGGGTGTGTGTGTGAGATTTAGAAGGAATTTTTAGGGAAAACTAGCAACCTCAAGTTTGTAAACAAAGCAGTAGAGTGTCCCCTGGTCCCCTAGGGCAGGTCTGTGAAACTGGTGGCCCACGGGCCGGATGCGTCATGTACAGGCCACGCCCAGCTTCACAAAAGCAAAAAAAATGTTGTGATACGTCACATGATGCGATCGAGTTTGACACCCGTGCCCTAGGGCCTTCCCATCACAGAAGGTAAGAATTAGTTAATAATGAATAAGAGAAGTTATGTCATGGGTCAAATCCCACAAAACATATTAAATATGATTTTTGGTGGTACATCTGTCATGCAGTATTCAGCATATTAAAATGTGGGTACTATACAATTATTTGCAGATTCTTGTGATATAAACTCTACACAGTATTTCCAAGAATGGCATTTTAGAGCTTTATCGGATCATTTTATATCCAATAAAAACATTTCATGACTATCAACTGACATTTTATCCATTCTTTTTAAGGAAAAGATCAATCCAAAGTTTATTTACATACCCGATTGACCTTGGGATTAGATTAGTGTTATATTCATCTTCAATGTTTATTTTCAATGGATCTGCATGCAGAAAGATGGCTTAAATATCCATTTATAAATGGATGCAACAGAAGATCAATGGTCGTCTCTGCTCAGATGCATAATTCAATGGAATGAAACACACAAACCTGTCCTTTGCCAGGGATTGCCAAGTCATCCTATAACCACAGTGGAAAAGATGTAGTTACTCACTTCTATTTAGTCTAGACTCTAGTGTAAGTGAACTACACTTAACTCTTTCTTTAACTTGCAGTGAGCATCTCTTTTGTCCCAAGCTATATACAGAGGCAGTTTCTACACTCACATGAAACATGTTCAGGATAGATCCTTGCAATGTTTAGTAAAGCACACACACATTGAGACTGTGCCAACTAGGCCAGAGTGTAGGAAAACCTTCATCTTACTCGATGTCTCTGCTGGTCAAAAGCGAATAGAAGAAATGAGTTCATGCCAATTGACACTTCAACTCAAAATGCCAAAGATTTCCTCTGTCCAGTTAGGTAGTAACAGGTAGCCTGTTCTTGATTGCACTAGGATGGGAGACCATGAGAAAATCTAGCAGTTCAGTCACTCGAGAGAAGCCTTTGGGGCTCTGCAAGTCAACAAAGAAAAACAAAATCCACAACACACAAGAAGGCAATAGCAAACCATTTCCATTTTGTTCCCAAGAAAACTACTTGAATGTGTCTCTAGAGCTGAGTTCCACTTGCAGCACATAATCAAAACAAAATGTTACTGAATTTTAGTAAAATAATTTACTTTTAATTAGCGTTATTATGGTAGTTAAAAAGTACTGGATCTGCAGGCCATTTGCTCAGACTTATTGGATTTGGACCGATTTGCAAGCACTTGTTAGCTCTCAGTTTTCTGTTTGCCATTAAGTATTTCTGGCAGGCTAATGTATTTGCAAGATCAGTTTTCTTGTTTAATTTGTAAATAGGCAGGGTGGGCCTGCTGATGGCCTTTCCAAGCACTCTGGCCAGTTTTTCAGATAAAGCACTTGAGAAAGATTTGTTTTCATGCTTTGCATTGATTAATCAGGAGATATTAGAAATGGCTGATACAATGAACATTTAGTAATAGTTAATTTATGTTTTCATTTCCGGAAAAGAAAATGAGCAGAAAGACTCTTTCACATGCCACTTTTGATCTCCTGGATACTCTTTGCAGTGCCCCCGTTTAGCTGAAATCTACTATGTAAAAGGGGGTAATCCTTTTTCTGATGCTAAAATCACAGAACAATGCTAGTTACCAAGTGTAATACTGCGGTTGGTGCGAGGATTTCAGAGATAGCCTCGGTTCCCGAGGAAAACGGATACGAAGGGTGCAGGGCCTCTACTTTCAAAGGTTCCTTGCCCGCCACCTACTTTCAGTCACAGAGCCTTACCTTCACTCGATCCGCCGAGTCTAGGCTCCTTGCCCGTTCGACAGTCAGTTCTACTGGGCAAAAGTCTTTAACAAACAGCATTTTAACTTGACACGGGCTGATTCTCTTTCTTACCTGGTCCTAGTCTCTGTTGGCTGGGTATTGCCCAGACCTCTGTCTCTTTCCTGCTGTAAATCCTGTTAAAACACGCACACAAAAAGTCTCTATCACATGCTTTCCACACTAGACTTCTCCGATCTTCTCTTCTAGCCAGGAGCTCCCCAGAACAAACCTCTAATCGGGCACAGCGATCACATGGTCCGATTAGCACTTGACTCCGCGTGAACTTCCTGCAGAGCTGCCTCTTTCTGCAGAGAACGCGGCAGGAGGGCCCGGCTCTGCGGTTAATCAGCTGCCCGGCATTGTACGTTCCCCCCCCCCCCCAAATGCCAGTGGCCATGGCTAGCCGGCAAGTCGTTTTGCACAAAACGATTGTGAAGGTTGCAGAGGTTGTATGTATGATCCAAAGGGGACTTTTGCTTAGTGCTTTGCAAAAGAAACAAGGAACATTTTGTTGTTTTACTAGAAGGGAACTTGAAAAAGCAATACGGGTGAGCCTGCCAAAGGCCATGGGTCATGATGGTTACTGAAACCTTCTATTCAGAGACGATGCAGTTCTGAATATAAATTGGTGGAACAAAACAATAGAGGAGACTAGTCCTTCATGCCCTGCTTTAGTTTTTGGAAGTACCCAATTGCCCCACATTGGAAACAGGATGCTACCGTAGATCAGATGAATCCTGGACTTTTCTTTGCACCAACTTCTGTCCTTAAAATATAAATACAGCAAGGCAAGTAAAGCCAGTTGCCAGATTGTTCCCACACAAATGACACACTGCACAGGTTTCTTTGGATGTAAAGGTATGGAAAATTACCTTCCCCAATATTATTCTGCAACGTTCTGCAATGTGTGCAGGATAATTAATACAAACATTGCATTGATTTATCTTTAGAATGAAATCAGATCCTGCACTTCAAATCAGGAGGGAACAGGAACTGGCTATTCCTTAGGTCTTTTGAAGAGTCAAGACAGAAGCAGAGGACCTTTAAATTAGTTTTTTTTTTCTTTAAAAATGTGCTTGGGGCTGGGCAACAGAAGAACAAACTTTTATTTATAATATTCATTGCTGTAAGCAAAAGAATGTGGAATTCAGTGTCTGCAAACTGTGGGCTTCCTTGACAATAGTATTTCTTCTTTCTTTATCCATCAAACCTATTTGCCTCCTTAATCAAATGCAACATACAAACTGACTTCATTGATGGAATACCTTCATGCTAGTAGCACTTGGCTTCAGAAGAGGAAGTTCTGTGTAGGTAGTACACTGAATTTCTTTGATACCACTCTCATATTCATTATTGTGCAAAGCTTGTTTGGAACATATTAATGCAGATATATGCAACATATGGAGTGTTGTAGAACAGTTGGTTTTTAGTTAATTCTTCAGTCACAAACAACACTGAGCCAGCCTACATAAATATATCATGGAGGAGGCCCCCAAGGGCGTCTGGTTTAATCCCCTGCTCAGTGCAGAAATCTAAAAGATGAGCACCTACTGAGACCAGTTTTGGCTGGAAATTCTCCACTGAAAGAGCTTAGCAGTTTTTACATCATTTGTTTGGGCAAATGACTCCGTATCAAGAGGCTTTCTGTAATGTTCAGCAAAATTAAACTTCCTGTAACTGAGCCTGTAAGACTTGTTCTTGACTTCTAGGTACAGAAGGCAAATAGGAATGCATCCCTGTAGTACTTCTTCAGATAATATAGAGTGCTGGAATGGTTATTTTAATCTTTTCTCCTTCACACTAAACCTACTCTGTACCTTCACCCTTTCCTCTTACAGTGTTTTATATAATATAGTTTTCCTAAAATCAAGTAACATTTCACTGAGATAGGAAAGAAGTATTCAGATTATTTTAATTTAGGATTTATTATTACTACTTGGATGTTTATTTTTAAAATTATTATTATTGGTGGCACAGTGGTTAGAATATAGCAGTGATGGCAAACTTTTTTGGCGTTGCGTGCCAAAGGTCCAAGCGCGAGAGCGCTGTTGCGCTCGCGTGTGCCAGCACCCATTTGCGCATGCACACACGACCCCCCTGCGCTCCCCCTGCGCATGCACCCCGCACTGCGCATGCGCACATGCAACCCCTCCACTGTGCATACGCCCGCGCATGCGCCTCCCACTTCTTCCAAGAGGGCCGGTGCGCCTCTTACCGGAGGACAACCAAGTACTGGCCTGTTCCCTGGCGAGACAAAGCAACAGCCATTCCCCAGCCGGCGGCAGCGCTCAGCCCCGCCACTTCAAAAGCGCCATGCACCGGCCAGGGAAGCTCTGAACGTGCGGCCTTGCCTGGGCTCCTCCCCGCTGGGAGCTGCAGGCCGAGCAGGTGTGGCTGGCGGGGCTTTGGTGGACCAGTAGCCGGTGAGGGCGGGGTGGTGGGCTGCCTGCGCAGATGACCCTGTGGCCGCCATCAAAGCGGGGCCGAGACGCTCCTCTTGGCTCACTCCACCAGCCGCGCGGGTCCCCTGGGCTGTGTGCGTGGCTGTGCTGTCTCAGGCGTTCCTCCTGCGCAGCCCCACCGGCCACCCAGCCAGCAAATGCTGCCCCATGCACCTGAGCCGGCCGGTCGCTCTTGCCCTTCTCCCTTCAGCTGCCACTGCTGCTGCTCTTCTGGGGCGGTGGGGCTGCGCAGGAGGAACACCTGAGACAGGCAGTGACGCCCACAGCCCAGGGGACCCGTGTGGCTGGTGGAGCGAGCCAAGATGGGCGTCTCAACCCTGCTTTGACGGTGGCCATGGGGTCATCTGCGCAGGCAGCCCCCCCACCACCCCGCCCTCACCGGCTGCTGGTCCACCAAAGCCCTGCAGCCCTGCAGCAGCACTGCTGCTGCTCTTCTGGGGTGGTGGGGCTGCGCAGGAGGAACACCTGAGACAGGCAGTGACACCCACAGCCCAGGGGACCCATGCAGCTGGTGGAGCGAGCCAAGATGGGCGTCTCAACCCTGCTTTGACGGTGGCCATGGGGTCATTTGCGCAGGCAGCCCCCCACCACCACCCCGCCCTCACCGGCTGCTGGTCCACCAAAGCCCTGCCAGCCACACCTGCTCAGCCTGCGGCTCCCAGCAGGGAGGAGCCCAGGCAAGGCCGTGCGTTCGGAGCTTCTCTGGCTGGCGCATGGCGCTTTCAAGGTGGGGGGGCAGAATGCTGCCACTGGCCGGGGAACAGCGGTTCCCAGCAGGGAGGGAGGGAAGCCTGGCTTACCTTGCTCTGCTCCCTTAGGAAGCGACCTCTGGGATCCTCTCTCCGCGTCTTTTGGCACGCGCACCTGTTGCTGGTCTTTGTGCGCGCATGAGCACCAGAAACCAGACCAGCTGTCCGGTGCGCATGCGCACTCTGGAAACAGGAAGATATCTTCCTGGAGCGCGCATGCGCAATGGGCGGCTGCTCTTCCGGTTTCTGACGCGTCCATGCGCATGAAAACCAGCTGGCCGGCACACTGGAACCCGGAAGAGCAAGGGGCGACGGCTCCGCGTGCCCAGAGAAATGGCTCTGGGTGCCACTTCTGGCACGTGTGCCATAGGTTCGCCATCACGGGAATATAGTATTGCAGGCAAACAGCTGTACACAGTCTGAAGTTTAATCCTGACAGGGCTCAAGGTTGACTCAGACTTCCATCCTTCCGAGGTCGGTAAAATGAGGACCCAGAATGTTGGGGGAAATGTGCTGACATTATAAACTGCTGAAAGAGTGCTGTAAAGCACTCTTACAATCTGGCAGTTCTTGTTTTTGCCAGTTCACAAATACATGTAAGTTTGAAAATAAATATGTGCTCTTCAGTTAATAGAATAGAAGCATTTAGATGTTCATGTGATTTGAACAAGCTCCTCTTTGTATTTAATAATTTATCATTAGTCATAAATGGAATCAAATCCATTATGATTTGATTTAGCAAAGAGTCCCATGATCTAAAACCCAATTAGACAAGACATGAGAGATCTATTATCTGAACGCCAAATATTTCTGGCTTTCTTTTCTTTTCTCCCCCAGCTTTAGAGCATTCTCACAATAGGGATTCTACTGTGGCAAACTTTGGGAAATGCTAGGTATGGTATATACCTAGACAATGATAGTTGTTTAGGCATAAATCTCTGTGAGGCATTCAGTTACTGGCTGACAAGTGCATTCTGATAACTGACTATCCTCTGTGCTTTTCAACCAGAAAGATCAAGTGCCAACTAACTAATGGTTCTCTGTAAACTCAAAACATATAAACATATCCTGAAGCCTTAATCAAGTGTTCTCAACCTTGGCAACTTTAAGGTGCTGGAAGTTGAAGTCCACAATCTTAAATTTGACAAGCTTGAAAAACATTGTCTTAATTGATCTGAAAATAGTCAGTATGGACCAGACAAATCTTGGCCTGCATATTAAATAGGATTCATAAGAGTTAGAAAGGCAGATCATTGGAATGCTTCTCAAGTTGCTATGGTTTGAAGGAATATAAAAATGAGATAATCCAGCATAGAATTCTGGAACATTCAAGACAATGGAACAACTGGTTTGATTTAAACTTTAGACCAGGGGTGTCAAACTTGATTTCATTGAGGGCCGCATCAGGGTTGTGTTTGACCTCAGGGTGGCAGGTGGGGGTGTCCGGGGTGGGCGTGGTCATTCATGTCGGGGGTGCCTGTGGTGGCCCAGGCAGGGCTGGGGGGATCAATTGTCTCCAGTGGAGGAAGGTGAGACCAGGGAGAACGCCAAACCCTTGTCCTCCAGAGGAGCCTCGCCATCCCTCTCAGGCCCTCTGCAACCCTCTCCTGCAACCCTCTGTGTTTCACCTGCAATGGCCTCCTGAAACCCTCTGCTAGTGAAAAAGGAGCTCCTGCAACCCTCTGCCAGCGAAAATGGAACTCCTGCAACCCTCTGCCAGTGAAAACGGAGCTCCGGCAAGCCTCTGCCAGTGAAAACGGAGCTCGGAAGGGCCGTGCACAGCCCTCCCGAGCTCCGATTTCATCTGCGATGGCCTCCTGCAACCCTCTGCCAGTGAAAACAGAGCTCCTGCGACCCTCTCCCAGCAAAGGCTGCACGTGACCCTCCCGAGCCCCGTTTTCGCCTGCGACGGACTCCTGCAACCCTCTGCCAGCAAAAACAGAGCTCGGGAAGGCCGCGCCCGGCTCTCCCGAGCTCTGTTTTCACTGGTAAAGGCACCGCGGGCCAGTCCTTCGCTGTTTCCAGGGCAGCCCCGCAGACCAGATCTAAGCACCTTGAGTTTGACATCCCTGCTTTAGACTATACTTAAAACACTGGATGTTCCAAACTCTCAAAACAACCACCCAATTTACTTTGTAGCTACTAGTATTTAAGATGCAATTGTTGTCTTTAAATGTGGAGGTAATCTTCAGCCACTAAGACTAGGGGTTGTTGATAGTCCTTTCTTCCATTAATCTTTTTATTGTTAGCTTTTAAAGTAATTTGTGGATAAAATGTGGAGAAAAGCAAAGTTTTACATTTAGGTAGGAAAAATGAAAGATATAAGTACTGTAGGTGAGACCTGGCTCAAAAACACTAACTTAACTCTCTTGCCGGTCACATCTACCCGACCCATCAGAGCGGGGAGGCAGGGAATGTTGCAGGTCCCATCCCTGAGGGAGATACACCTGGTGGGACCCAGAAGAAGGGCTTTCTCCATGGTGGCTCCCTCTCTCTGGAACATCATTCCCCCAGAGATTAGAATGGCCCCCACTCTAATACTCTTCCGGAAGGCGCTGAAGACCTGGTTCTGCCAGCGGGCCTGGGGAACCCAGAGCGGGATGGAGCCCACTAAATGGCTCATGATCTGTTGTCGCCGGGGTGGGGGGTGGGAGGTGGGGGTGATTTTGTTATATTGTACTATATTAATTTGAGTCTTTTTGTTAGTTTTTATTGTTGTAAATGTGGTTTTATATTCTGTAAGCTGTCTTGAGTCGCCATGGGCGAATAGGCGGCAATATAAATTAAATAAATAAATAAAATAAAATAAAATAAAATAAAATAAAATAAAATAAAATAAAATAAAATAAAATAAAATAAAATAATAAAAGGACCTTGGAGTCCTAGTGGATGATCACTTGAATGTGTGTGCAGCAGTGTGCAGCAGCAGCCAAAAAAGCTAATACAATTCTGGTTTTTGTTTGTTTGTTTGTTTGTTTGTTTGTTTGTTTGTTGCATTTTTATGCCGCCCAACTCCCAAGGGACTCTGGGCGGCTTACAACAGAAATATAAAAACATTAAAACAATATAAATATTAAAAAACAATTTAAAAAGCCATACATACCATTCGTGGCCGGATCTCACAGATTGTAACATTGAGATCAGCGGCCCCAGGCCTGCCAGAAAAGCCAGGTCTTCACAGCTTTCCGGAAGGCCAATAGGGTGGGGGTAGTCCGGATCTCAGGAGGTAACTGGTTCCAGACAGCTGGGGCAACCACAGAGAAGGCCCTCCCCCGCGGGCCCGCCAGCCGGCACTGTTTAGCTGACAGGACCTGGAGGAGACCAACTCTGTGGGATCTTACTGGTCGCTGGGAGCTATGTGGTAGAAGGCGGGTTGTATAAACAGAGACATAGAATCAAGATCATGTGAAGTATTAGTGCCACTTTATAAAACCCTAGTAAGACCACATACTGCAACCAATTTTGGTCACTACAAAAAAGATGTTGAGACTTTGGAAAAAGTTCAGAGAAAAGCAACTAAGATGATCAAAGGCCTGGAGACTAAAATATATGAAGAACGGCCGCAAGATTTGGGTTTGGCTAGCCTAAAGAAAAGAAGAATTAGGGGCGACACGATAGCAATATTCCAGGAATTGAGTGACTGCCACAAAGAAGAGGGGGTCGAATTATTCTACAAAGCACCAGAGGGCAGGACAAGAAACAATGGTTGGAAATTAATCAAAGAGAGAAGCAATCTGGAATTAAGGAGAAACTTCCTAACAGTGAGGACAATTAACCAGTGGAACAGCTTGCCTTCAGAAATCATGGCCACTCCATCAATGGAAGTTTTTAAGAAGAGACTAGACCAGGGGTGTCAAACTTAATTTCATTGAGGGCCGCATCAGCATTGTGATTGCCCTCGGGGAGCCAGGTGGGTGTGGCCAGGTGGGCTTGGCCAGTTCGACGTTGCTTGTGTTGCGAGGCACCTGTGGGGGATCGGGCAGGGCTGGGGGGGATAGATGGGTCTCCGGCAGAAGGGGGCGGGACCAGGCCAGGTGCCGGGGTCTGATCCACCACAGGAACAAAGACAGATAGGGGTTGTGATGAGGCAGCCCAGCTGGTCTCCATCATCACCATGTTACAGCCCCTGCACGGTCAGCCCCCGTCATCAAACCTCATCCTCCAGCAAGCCTGCCACCCACCCACCCGCCCACCCCACTTGTGAAGGCCCCGGCAAATGGGAAAGGTGGGGAGCCCCTGTCCTCAAGAGGCAGCTGGGACTCTGCAGCCCGCACAGCACAGGTGGGTCCAAGCCCCAGGACCACGGGGCTGACTCTCCAAGCAGCAGGCAATGGCACACGATTCAGCCTGCCAGATGTACTGTCAGCCACGTGGCCTTGTCAGATGCGCTGGGCTGCTGTGCAGCTGCCTGGTCCATCTTAGCCGCAGTGGCTGCGGGCAAAGACTGAGGTTGCAGTAAGGCAGCCCAGCCGGTCACCATCACTGCCATGCTGCAGCCCCTGCACGCTCGACCCCTCCCTCAAAACTCATCCTCCAGTGAGCCTGCCACCCCCCCACCTCCAATGGATCTGGTGACGGGAAGGGCGGGCGGCAGGCTTGCTGGAGAACAAGATATGAAGGAGTGGGCTTAGCACGCAGGGGCTGCAGCGTGGTGGTGATGGCGACCAGTCTTTGCCTCTGGCCGCCACGACTGGAATGGAGCAGGTGGCTGCACAGCAGCCCGGTGCATTTGGCAGGCTGCGTGACCACCTGGCGCATCTGGCAGGCCGGATCGTGTAACTCTGCCTGCTGTTTGGTGAATTAGCCCAGCGGTTCTGGGGCTTGGACCCCTCTGCGCTGCGTGGGCTGTAGAGTCCTAGCTGCCTCTTGGGGATGGGGGCTCCCTGCCTTTCTGGTTCACTGGGGCCTTCATGAGTGGGGCTGCGGGTGGAAGACTTGTCCCATATGTGCAGCCGAGTTAGAAGATGAAGTTGGATGGCTCCACCCCTGCCCCTGCCACCTTCCTTCCCTCACCTCGTGGCAGCAGCACCGGCAGAAGGCGAAGGTAAAGGTGCAGGGGGAGGCACATGATCCAGCCCGCCAGACGCGGTGGGCACCTGCCCAGCCGCCTTTCCTGTCCTGGCCCCAGGCAAGCAAAGACAGACAGTGGGACAGAGCATGTGGGTAGGTGGGCGGCCGCCCAGCACCTCCAACGGGGAGGATCATGGGCCTTATCCCCTGTGCCTCTGCTTCTGCTTTAGAGGGTCAGCTTGGCGGTTGCAGCACCCCAGACCCACCTGCGCTGCCTGTGCTGCGGAGCCCCTCGGCCGGCGGGCAGCTGCCAGACACTGTTGGCCCCCGCACGCTCACAGCCTCCTGTGCCTACGCTGGGGGGGCATCCAGCTGTGGTTGGCTGTGACCGCAGTGGCGGCAGATAGACCCTTACCAGCTCCAGGGCGGCCCTGCAGGCCAAATCTGGGCCTTCTGTTTGTCATGTCTGGTTGAAGGCTTCATTCCTGCCTTCAAACAATAAGGCCAGCACATGTGAGTGAGCAGTGAACCTGGGCCATGGACGGCGTTGGTTCCTGCGCCTGGCCTTAGATCTGATCCACCTGGGCAGGTGCACAGGAGGCAGTGAGTACTGGCATCCTGGGTGAAAGGGAAGCACCCAGAATGCAGTCAGCCTGTGGGGCAAGACAGTCCCCGGGAATGCCAAGCCTCACGTGTGCTTGCCGCCTCCTCTGCACGCGCCCAGAGGGTGGGACGGGGCGGCCCCTCACTGGCTCTAGTGTGGCCCCACAGATCTAAGGCAGCCACATTCCAGCCCGGATGACCACCACCAGGTTGTAGATCGGCGCCCGGTCGGCCTGGGTCGGGCCAAGGCACCGCGGGCCTGTCCTTCGCTGCTTCCAAGGCAGCCCTGTGGGCCAGATCTAATCACCTTGTGGGCCAGATCCAGCCTGCGGGCTTTGAGTTTGACACCCCTGGACTACAGTCACTTATCTGAAATAGTATAGGTTCTCCTGCTTGAGCAGCGGGCTGGACTAGAAAACCTCCAAGGTTCCTTCCAGAGTCCTACTTTCCTGAGAGAGCAAACTGGGGCAGTCCTGACATTAGGCGGAATCTGCAATTTTGGTCAACCCCGGAGAGAATTTTACCTCTACTGTGGGAACCATGCATACGATATCGACTCAGGGGAGCGATAAAGAAGAAATTGAAACCTGGGGAGAGGTGTCTATGAGATTCCCTCCAGGAGGATTGGATCTGTCCAAGTGGCTTGGGGAAGACAACCCACCGAGATCCTGATGGTCCTTAGGGGTCGGGAGAAAGGAAGAGGAGGAGGAGAGTCCAATTCACCTCGAAGTTTTGGCAGGAGTTTCTAGGACTTTTGGGGACCTCCCAGGAATTAAGCTCCAGTCACCATCTCCAAAATAATGGGTGTGTGTGAACAAGATAATGGGGTTCTAGAACAGTACCTCAGGTGTTACATAAACTACCAGCAAGACAACTGGCGGAGCTCCACCCATTTGCCGAAGTAGCATACAATAATTCCATCCATAGCAGCACAGGCTTCACCCCATTCAAAGTGGCCACAGGCCAAGACTTTGCCTCAATACCGGAATTACTTGTGGCCACCCCCTCTGTCACCTCTCTCAAAGACTGGGTGACCAAATTACAAAACATCTGATCAGTAGTTACAAAATCACTACCGTGTTTCCCCGAAAATAAGACAGGGGCTTATATTTTTTTGACCCCCCAAATATGGCCTCGGCCTTATTATCGGGGGGGGCTTATTATTTTGGGGGTGCAGTAGGCGGCGAGCGTGGGTCTGCATGTCCCATCGCCGCTGCCTCGCCTCCCCTCCCTGCCGCCACCGCCTCGTGGAGCAGGACTCAGCAAGGCTTGTTGTGCCGTTGCATGCACGAACTGCAGGACTGCCGCAAACTTCATCATACTGGCACAGCTGGGGTCCTTCTGCCGTTGGTGCATGCAACGGCACAACAGGCCTTGCAGAGTCCTGCTCCACGAGGCAGCGGCGGTGGCGGGACGAGTCTCACAGAGACTCATTTGTGGCAGGTGGAACATGTTGGGCCGCGAGACGCAGGTCCTACCTGGGACTTGTAGCTCCGTCACGTTCCTTGGCGTTGTGTCCACAGAAGCCCATGGGAAAAGGAAACTTGTCGCGAGTTCAATCAAACTTCT
>QLTV01001119.1:3671491-3703129 GCA_003457575.1 Thermophis baileyi
GCATGCCCCCTCCCTCTCTCCCAGCCCCCCCCACTCTCTCTCGCCCAGCCAAGAGTGCCCACCGCAAAACAGCAGCTCCCAGCCGGGAGAGAGCGAGAGCGAGATAGAGGTGGGTACATGCACACCCCGTGGGACTGCCTCGGCTCCTCTGGGCTCTGCCTCTGCCAGCGTTTTGAAGCGCTCCTGCCTGCGATGGGGCGGCGAGGCAGGCATCGAGGCTCCCCTTCTCTTCCTCGGATGCAGGAGCGCGTTTGAAAACGCTGGCAGAGGCAGAGCCCAGAGGAGCCGAGCAGTCTCGTGGGGTGTGCGTGCCCTCGACTCTCACTTGCTCCCGGCCAAAAAAGTGCCCGCAGCAAAAAGAGCGCCTCCCGGCATGCCCCCCCTTCCCCCGGAAAGTAATGGGGGGGCCTTATTTTCAGGGAGTGGCTTATTTCAACGCATGTCCCGAAAAGCCCTGTTGGGCTTATTATCGGGACATGTCTTATTTTCGGTGAAACACGGTAGTAGAGGCTAGGGATGCCTATAAAAAGCAAGCAGACAAAGAAAGCACAAAGCCTAAGGACTTTAATGTAGGGCATCGAGTGTACTTGCAATCCAGGCAACCCTTGGGGGCCAAGTATGTTGGACCTTTTCCCATTAAACGCCTGATTAACCCAGTCACAGTAGAGCTCAAACTCCTCACTCAGGCACATTCACCCAACTTTCCACTGCAGTCTGCTGAAACCTGAGGCACTCTCCCCCCTGCGCCCGATGCTACCACCTCCAACTGAGCCTCTCCTGATCAAAGGGGAGCAACATTTTTAAGTCAAAGACATTCTGAATTCCCCTAAACACTGTGGGAAGATCCAGTACCTGGTGGCATGGAAACACTTTCCCCCTTCCGAAATGGAGTGGGTGGACCTTAAACACATTAAAGCCGCCAAATGCCTTAAACGTTTCCACAACCAATACCCTGAAAAAGCAAAACAATCTAAACCTAGTTTTCCTTGTTCTCTCTCTTCTTTTGCAGGATTAAAGTCCCTGTCAAGGGGAGCAGCATGTCAAGATCTCCATCGTCAGCCTGCTGCCTTGCTGGGTTCCTGCCATCAAAGGGGAAAGGAGGAGGGAGGCATTTGGGGCAATCCACATCTGTGTATCAAGTGGTGGAAAACTGAGAGGGGGGAAATGGGAGGGGGGAAATGACAATGGAAGAAGACCAGATCACCAAACTGGCTTGTACCAGGATCTTCAAGGCCATTTGCCGTGAGAATGGAATGTTACCAGTTTCACACCTCAGAGCTTCTCAAAACATCATATCAGCATCACATTGGCTGGCTGGGGGACTGGTCATGGGGGGAGGGATTAGGAATTGGAAAGAATAGCTTTGTATTTTGCACGGGAACACCAGATTCCACCAGACTTTGCTGCAACCAGTTTCTTTCAGTAAAAGTTCCTTTGTTTCAACTAAATGGAGTCATGAGTCCTACTTTCCTGAGAGAGCATACTGGGGCAGGCTTGACAGCTATTGCTCCAGGAAGAGGTTTGATAAATAAGAGGAGAACAGATCCTTTTTACTTGTGGCATCAACTTTCTGGAATACCTTCCTTAAGGCATACCTACATTTTATTTTACCCAGGTCTTTGAAGAAATCTTCAGAAAAGACTGAACTAAGGGTTATTTATCCCCCTGCCAATAAACTGGTTTTTGCGTTTGTTTTTTGCTCTGGTGCTTTGTTGTTTAAATCTGTTTTATTAGTCATTTTGAGTTCCCAATAAAATATTTATTTTAACACAAATGTAAAATAATTAGTAGGGAAAGATACATTATGCATTAATGCAAGTGCTTCTAGCAAAGTCACCTAAGGAGAATCCAATTTCTGTTTCCAAATGTGTGGGTAGCTGATCATTGATCTTCCTAAGTTTCCATTTATCTGGCCTGTCTCTGGAAACAAGCTGCTTTTTGGCTGGCACAGTTTTCCGTTGCTGAGATTGCTGGAACTGCTATGCTACTGGCTGAAGATGAGCAAGGTTACTTAGGAATAAGGTATAAATGTAACAAATACAATAACTAGCAAAGAAAGATATTTTTAACTAGTTTTTCCCTTTACTGCAGAATCTGATAAATTCAGATATTTATTTAGATATAATAATAATATGTATCTAATATATATCAATGTTTCTCAACCTTGACCACTTTAAGATATCTAGACTTAATAATTCATAGGGTTAAGTTATTTGGTGCTTTGGAAGTAGCAATAAATCTCTAGTGTCCTGGAGGTCAAAGATAGGCGGGTCAGTGTGGAATGCAGAGTTGCTCTGCTGGTTCTGCAGGATTTGGAGGTGGTGGTGAGAGTTCCCTTGGCTTGGGACATTCTGAGATGGGAGGGGCAGGAAGGCCAGTTATGTTTTGGACTGGCAAAACAAAATCAACCCCCTTCTCCTTCTGAAAAAAGGGTGAAACTGATCATGCTAATTTCTGCTCTCTGAGCATGTGTTTTTAAATATAAAATGTATTTATCTTAAGTCTTACAGAAGGAAGTGGCAAAAAACGAGAAAAAACAATATGGGAAAAACAACAATCTTCCTAACAACCACCACTTTAACAAAACAGATAAAAAATATAAACTTGTATAAATACATTTGCAGGAAACCACCAGTGGCTTCAATTCTTTCCTTTTCATGCAAAATTTAATCCAATTAATAAAAACCTCCTTACTTAAGATTTCTTGTTACTTAAGACAAGAAAATTGAAAAAAAAATCTTGCCTAGATTTATAGTATTGGGCCAGGGATGTCAAACTCAAGGCCCGCGGGCTGGATGTGGCCCGCGAGGTGGTTAGATCTGGCCTGCAGGGCTGCCTTGGAAGCAGTGAAGGGCAGGCCCGTGGTGCCTTGGTCCAAAAAACCTGGTAGCGGCCATCTGGACTGGAACATGGCCAGCCTTAGATCTGCGGGGCCGCACTAGAGCCAGCGAGGGGTCACCCCCGCCCCATCCCCTAGGTGCATGCAAGGAGACGGAGAGCACGTGTGGGGCTTGGCGTCCCTGGGGACCATCTTGCCCTGCAGGCTGATTGTGTTCTGAGTGCTTCCCTTTCACCCAGGATGCCAGTGCTCACTGCCTCCTGTGCGCCCACCCAGGTGGCAGGGCCAAGATGGCAGGGCAGTCCCACGGGTCGGATCTAAGGCCAGGCCCAGGAACCAATGCCGTCCGTGGCCCAGGTTCGCTGCTCACTCGCGTGAACGGGCCTTATTGTTTGAGGGAAGGAATGAAGCCTTCAACCTGCAGCCATCACGGCTACAATGGAGCACAGCAGCCTGGCGTATCTGGCAAGGCCGCATGGCATATCTGGCAGGCTGGATCGCATACCTCTGCCTGCTGCTTGGAGCTTCAGCCCAGCAGTCCCGGGGCTTGGACCCACCTGCACTGTGCGGGTTGCAGAGTCCCAGCTGCTTCTTGAGGATGAGGGCTCCCTGCCTTTCCCATTTGCTGGGGACTTAGTGAGTGGGTCGGGTGGGGGGGGGTGTCAGGCGGCCGGCTTGCTGGAGGATGAGGTTTGATGGTGGGGGCTGAGCATGCAGGGGCCATAGCGTGGCGATGATGGTGACTGGCTGGGCTGCCTCGCAGCAACCCCTCTGTCTTTGTTCCTGTGGTGGATCAGGCCCTGGCACCCGGCCTGGTCCCACCCCCTTCTGCCGGAGTCCCCTCTATCCCCCCCAGCCCTGCCCGATCCCCCACAGGCGCCTTCCGACGCAAGCGATGTTGAGCTGGCCATGCCCACCCTAGCCACGCCCACCCATTCAGTCATGCCCACCCAGCCCCCCGAGGGCAATCACAATGCTGATGCGGCGCTCAATGAAATTGAGATTGACACCCCTGTATTAGGCTCCCCCCCCATTTCTAATATTTTCATATACAGGAAGTAGAAAAAACTTGAGATTTGAGGTGGGAGTGGGGAATGACCAAAAGGGAGAGGTTCATGAATTACTAGATAAAACAACTTCTCAATACAAATCTGCTATTGAAAATGGTATCCTACTCCAAATTCAATACTTTCTGATAACATTAGGTAATATCTCATTTTTCCAGCCTGGATTTATTGATTAACTACTACTGGTGTGGAGTTGTGTAGGAGATGATATTTGCCAAAAGGAAAGATTCAGGATTAACCATTTTAAACTCCAAACTCACATCATTGGCATCATTCCTTTCATTAAAGTGTAAGTAACTAGAAAGCTCAGGACCATATTGGTTGGAAACATGCAGAAAAAGCCTTCATCCTGTAGTGGATAGACAATGGCTAAAATGATGATGATGATGATGAACTAGAAATTATTCCTGTCATTTCTTCATCTTTATCATCTTACTGTTTGTATTAAAAGTAGATCATGCCAAAAGTGAAATACAGAAATACAAAATGTAATTTTAATAATACCATTTCCTGCCTACATAGTGTAGAGATGTATGGCTAGAAGATTTAGCCCTTCCTTGGGAATTAGACCAATTCCCTAAAAGATAAATAAAATCAAGCTCATTTTTTTTTTAAAAGGAAAAAATGTAACATATAAAAGTCTTTTAAAACATTTATCAAAACGTATGTGGTAAGTGGACAGCCAAGCGATCACCTATATTTACTGAGGCAGCAATACAAGTAGTTCTCTACTTACAACCATTCATTTAGAGACTGTTCAAAGTTACAATGGCACTGAAAAAAAGTGACTTATGACCTTATAACCACTGCGCCTTGGTGGTGCAGTGGTTAGAGTGCAGTACTGCAGGCTACTTCTGCTGATTGTCGGCTGCCTGCAATTTGGCAGTTCAAATCCCACGAGGCTCAAGGTTGACTCAGCCTTCCGAGGTGGATAAAATGAGGACCCAAATTGTTGGGGGTAATATGCTGACTCTGTAAAAACTGCTTAGAGAGGGCTGTAAAGCACTGTAAAGTGGTATACAAGTCTAAGTGCTATTGCAATTGCAATTGCTATCTTTTACACTTAGGACTGTTGCAGCATCCCCTTGGTCATGTGATCAAAAGGCAGACACTTGGCAATTGGCATGTATTTATGACAGTTGCAGTGTCCCAAGGTCATATGATCACCTTTTGTGACCTTCTGACAAGTAAAATCAATGGGGAATCCAGATTCACTTAACAACTGTGTTACTAACTTAACACCTGCAGTGATTCACTTAACAATTGTGGCAAGAAAGATGGTAAAATGGGGCAAAATTCCCTTAACAACTGTCTTGCTTAGCGACATAAATTTTGGGCTCATAACTTGAGGACTATCTGTATTTGCCTTTCAGTACATGCTCTTTTAATTGAGATAGAGCAAATCACCACATACTCTGAAACTTAAAGCACTGCTCAAGAGAAAAAATGTGTTTTTTAAATTGAGTCTATTTAATGACAATTGAGAACCAAAGTTGAGAAGAGAAACAAGATCTATTCCATCTCCCCAGCACTGTCAGAATTAACTACAGTAGTTGGAATCATTAGGGATCTGAAGGGGAAGTCCAAGATTAATTGAGGCAAAGGAAAATCTTTTCAAGAAACATCTGTATTTGAAAGCAAAGCTAAAATAATGTTTTGTTAGATTAATTTTTTATTTTGACTACTTGTGTTTAAACTCTAATATTTTACCTCTGCTATTTACGTTCTCTGTACAAACTAAGTAACTATGTTTTATGCAACTGGAAATGTTTTTACAGCAGAATTTCTATATTAGTAACAGACAGGTATCTTTTGGTTTTTTTAAAAGTTTTTCTTTTTTTTTTGTAGGAGAGATTCTTTTAAATTATAACCCATGGCATGAAAAAAAATCCCTGTAAGTTTTATCTTCTTTGCCAGAAGATATGTGCTTGCTTATGAATACTTACATCCCAAAAGGGATCTTTTCAAATCCTTAATTGACTTTAAAAAATACATTGGATTTTATTTAATCTCTTATGAAATTATTATATTTCCCAAAATATAGAGGGTAGATTTCCTAATCACACCCCTCAGAACTACAGAATCAGGAGGAGTGCTACAAAATTTATTTCAATTTTCCCCATTTTTCCTTTTAAGTTGCCAGAAAATTATAAATGTTTTGGGAGCTATCTCTCCCATATACATTATGGCTAGGAGGCGAACAATTCCTGGACATTAAATGATGGTATTGGAAATAACAAGTTGCACATCAAGGCAGGATCCTGACCTAGAGCGTATGGACCCAGCAGGCTTCTGAAAGAGGAGGTGGGAGTGCTCAAAATTTTCCCCTTGATTTCCATCCTGCCACTACAATTGACATAGTCAATGCTGAAGCAGTTCAGATCCTGATGCTATAGCTGGCAACTTAAAAATGTAGAGAGAATGCAGGATTGCAAAAAACACCACATTCTGATAAAGCAATAGCAATAACACTTAGATTTATATACCACTTCATAGTGCTTTACAGCCCTCTCTAAGCGGTTTACAG
Source organism: Thermophis baileyi (assembly GCA_003457575.1). Classification (NCBI taxonomy): domain Eukaryota; kingdom Metazoa; phylum Chordata; class Lepidosauria; order Squamata; family Dipsadidae; genus Thermophis; species Thermophis baileyi. Next base: position 3,677,925 of record QLTV01001119.1, read on the forward strand.
AGTCAGCATATACTGCAACAATCTGGGTCCTCATTTTACCAACCTCGGAAGGATGGATGCATTCTAATCACTCTGCCACCATGGCTCTCTTAGATCCTGGCTAGAATCTCAGGAAAGGTACAGCAACATGTTTCCAAATTATTATTACAAATCTCCAGAATATTCTAAATACATAAAATTTCTTTATGCGCATGTCTGAGATATACATAAAAATTGAAATATAAGCAATTCCCAAATTTGCATAGAGCAGGGGTGTCAAACTCGATTTCATTGAGGGCTGCATCAGCATTGTGTTTGACCTCGGGAGACATGGCCTGGTGGGTGTGGCTGGGGTGGGCGTGGCCAGCTTGATGTCATTCATCGAGGCTCCGTTTTTGGCCTCCTGTAGCCCTCTGCCAGCAAAAACAGAGCCCAGTGTTGTGGCCCGCCAGCGTCCCGTGCCAGTGCTCAGGGATCCCGAGGATGATGAGGCGGTTGTGGCACGGTACCATCGGCCCGTGCACCTGGCACCCGAGTCAGAGAGCGAGGAGGACGACGAGGCGGTTGTGGGGAGCTACCATCGGCCCGTGTACCCGGTGCTGCTATTAGGATTTCTACGGCTTCGATTTCTGGATTCTCCTTTTGTTGAATTTAATTCATCCTGGGCTTTTTGCCAACGTCTGTGAGTCACTGATAACAGAGGAACTAATTGGCTATTTACTTTGGGGGTTTGAATTCTGGCCAGCTTTCTACCGGACTTTTTGGCACGATGGACTTTCTTATGCTTTAATGATTTTAACCTCTAGTTACTAAGGAGTTTATTAGTACTAAAGAATATTATTGACAAACAGTGTGTGTGCGTCATTTTCCATAGGGCGTGCCGTGCTAGGACACAACACCCAGGTGAGCTGGGCACAGCCTCCCCGAGCTCCGTTTTCGCTGGCAGAGGGCTGAGGGAGTCCGTCGCAGCCAAAAACGGAGCCCAGGCGGGCCGCGTGCGGCCTCCCCGAGCTCCGTTTTCGCTGGCAGAGGCACCACAGACCAGTCCTTCGCTGTTTCCAGGGCCGCCCCGCAGGCCAGATCTAAGCACTCCATGGGCCAGATGCAGCCCATGGGCCTTGAGTCTGACACCCCAGGCATAGAGATATAAAATCAATGAGACAATGCCTTACTGTTGTTTCCTATTTATTACAGAAACTAAATTATATTGAAATATATGTTTGCTGTACTTCAGTTGCCTTCTTAGTTTTAACCAGAGGCTGTAAGAAACACTTTTAGTCCTGTGCTTTTCCCACCCTTGATTCAGTTTCTCTTGAGTTCTGTCCCTAGTCTTAAAATAACCAGTGTTTTTGGAACCAGCAAAGAGAAAGATTGGGCATATTTGATTGGGGATGTCTGGGAGACATACCTACTCAGGGGATGTGGTTTCCCTGTCTGATTCTGCTGCCTGCAATTTGACATCAAACCCACATATTGTATATATACAATTTCCATTAGCCTCAGGCAGCATGATCTAAGGTCAAAGATGATGGGAGAGACAGTCCAATGGCATTTAGGAAACAACAGCTTACAGAAGACTGGTCTAACAGCTTCAAAAACTATGTTGTTATTGAGGCTCTCATGCTGACTGCTGAAGTCACATTTGACCTGCTTTCCTTCAGTTACATATCAGGTTACAGCAGCATCAATATAGAGTATTTATCAAAATGGTCATCAAGATAGTGTTGTGGGTCTGTTAAGATGACTGCATGACTGCATGTGGGAAAAAATGTTCTTACCACTAAGGGCAATGCCTATCCCCACTTCCACCACCACCCAAAATCTAAATATGCCTTAGTGAATATTTAGCACCTGAATACTTAAAATAAAATGTGCTTCATCAATCTGTTTGTTTGCTGTGCATATTAGGAAAGCTCACTGAACAGTAGATGACACATGCAAGTTGTCAAGTTATTACTTTATCCATTACTTTATAGGTATAGGCATCTGGTAGAAGCCCTTGACATCACATCCATTATCACACAAATATTGTGGCTTATGGAGTCCTTGGTGTTCTCTGAACTTGACTATTTGCTTGCAAGCATTTCATTACATGACTAGGTATAATCATCAGTACTTTGATGATGAGCAGTGCACTGATTATGTTATGTAGTCTAGTAACAAAACTTCTGCAAGCATATAACCAAGCTCAGAGACTAAGGACAATCAACCCTGAGCTACAGATATTCGCTTCTATTGTAATCTGTAATATCATTTGTATCATTTGATTGATGATGTTAGGAAGTGGTCAAATCACTTTTGCCTCCTTGATCCTGCTATGCACACATATGCACATAGTTGGATTTATTTTTCACTGTGGAACTCCAGGGCACCAAGCCTAAACTGTTTTCAAAGAATAAGTCAATGATTTCCCTTGTTTCTTATATAGGAAATGTAAAGTACATAGTTCATCTGGACCTATGGAGGCCTTATCTAAAACCCAGAAAATAAGAAGCCTTATAAACATCAAAATACTTTTGAATAATTCCCCTATTACTCTGGGAAGTGGCATCATAAATCATTATGATTTACTTTTCCTCATGGTGAAGCTCTGCAGCTGTAGATATTTGTTAAGTTCTGGGACAGAAGAGGCTTCAGACACGTTCTAATACAACACCTCTTTATTTAGGCGTTTAGGGACTCTAGTGGACCTGCACAGCTCAGTTGAAGAGTCGGTGTTGAGCAGAGAGGTTGGGTCTTGTCCTCTCTCTAGCTCCGCCTGTAGAAGCTCCAAGAAGCTTTCGGGTGGGCCTTGGTTTCAACCGGAACCAGTTCGTGACTGGGACGTTGCTGGATCTCCGGCTACCCAAGTAAGTGCTCCGCCTCCCTCGGGTAGTTGTCAGCTGTAGTGGGATCGGAGTGGAAACCATTATTATTAAATTCCCTGTAGTCTGCGTTTGGTAGTTGGCGGCTGCGCAGTTGGTCTATGTGCTGCTGCCATTTTCTCCCATCTGTTATTAGGACCACGTATGATTTTGAAATTCTATGATTTCCCCTGGTAACCACTGGGACCCTTCGGAGAAGTTTTTAGCAAAGACTAAGTCTCCGATGGTGAAGGACTGTGTATGTTTGGTTGCAGCTAGCTCTTGCCTTTGTTGTGAGTAGCTAGGGTGTAGTCTATCAAGTTTTGACCGAAGCCGCCGGCCCATTAATAGTTCAGCCGGGCTTCTCCCCATAGCCACACTAGGGGTTATGTGTTGAGCTAGCAGAAAGGTATCCACCCTGGCTTGCCAGTCCCCTGGGCCAAGCCAGCCTAGTGCCTCCTTAGCAGATCGCACCATGCGTTCTGCTTGCCCATTGCTCGAGGGATGAAACGGGGCGACAAGTGCATGTCGGACACCAGGTTCTACCAAGAAACCCTCAAATGGAGTGGCCGTGAATTGTGGCCCATTGTCGGATACCAACACATCAGGTAAACCATGTGTGGCGAACAGTTTCCTGAGTGCCCTGATGGTTGCCTCAGCTGTGGTAGACCCCATGAGGATTATCTCTAACCATTTAGAATAAGCATCTATGACAACTAGAAATGTCTGCCTATGGAACGGGCCTGCGAAGTCGATATGGACCCGGGACCAGGGTGCTCTGGGTTTGTCCCACTCTTGTGCCAGGGCTTTTGGAGGGGCGGCTCTAGACTCTTGACAGGGAGTGCAACCTGCGACCCACTCCTCAATTTGTTTGTCCATATTTGGCCATCATACGTAGCTCCAGGCCAGAGCTTTCATTCGTACCACCCCCGGGTGTCCCTCATGTAGCGCCCTTAGTATTGCCTCTCGAAGCAACAGAGGTGCGAGGACTCTATCACCTCATAGTAACCCCCCCTTGCGCCGATATCTCATGCTGCCTGCAAGCGTATGGTTTGAACTCTGGGCTAACAAGCCCTTGTGGCCATCACCTCCACACCCAGTTCAGAAGAGTCCGGAAAACCGGGTCCTTGGCAGAGTGGGCAGCCACCTCAGCTGAGGTAATGAGGCCCGAGTCCAGGCAGTCAATAAGTAGAACTGGGATGCCCGGAGTGGGGTCGTCCACAAGGTCCGGCAAGGGGCAACGGCTGAGGGCATTCGCATGCCCAAGCGAGCATCCGGGATGATGGATGAGGCGGTAGGAGTATGCAGAGAGGAAAATCGTCCACCTGGTGAGACATGGTGACAGGGATGCAAGCGTGGGGCGGTCCCCTGCGATTAGCCCTAACAAGGGCTTGTGGTCCATGACCAGCTCAAAGTCCCTGCCAAACAGATATTCATGAAAACGTTTTACACCAGCAACCGCAGCCAGGGCCTCGCAATCAAGCTGGCTATAATTGCGTTTGGCACTGGAAAGCGTCTGTGAGAAGTAGGCGACCGGGGTCTCCCTTCCGTTGGGCAAACAGTGGCTGAGCACAGCCCCGACCCCAAAAGGAGAGACGTCACAAACAAGTACAACGGGCAATGTCTCGTTAAACTGGAGGAGGAAACTGTCCTCTGACAGGAGGTTCTTGACAGCCGCAAAAGCAGCAGCCTCAGCACGCTCCCACACCCAGGAGGCTTTCTTGGCCAACAGCCGGTGCAAGGGTTCTGCCACAGTCGCCTTGTCCTTTAGGAATACGCTGTAGAAATTCAGTAAGTCCAGGAATGCCTGCAGTTCGGATTTGTTTGTGGGCACGGGGGCCTCCCTGATAGCCCTGACCTTGCTAGTGGTAGGGTGAATGCCTTTGCCGTTAATGCGGTACCACAGGAATTCAACTTCGGAGACCCCTATTTGGCATTTGCTCATTTCAACCTTCAGTCCGGCAGCTCGGAATCTGCTTAGGACTTCCCGCAGCCTGGCTACAAGCTGCTGTTCATTGTTTGCCGTGATCAATACATCATCAAAATAGGGCACAACCCCAGGGATTTTGATTAACAGCTGCTCCATAATGCCCTGAAAAATCCCTGGGGCTACACTGACCCCGAATTTCAAATGATGACATTTGAACGCCCCCCTGTGGATGACAATAGTTTGTGCCTCTGCCGTAGCGCCATCTACCGGCAGTTGTTGGTACGCCTGCACGAGGTCCAGCTTTGCAAAAATGGCGCCTGGGCCCAAAGTGTGTAACAAGTGCTGGACGACTGGCACAGGGTATGCTCTCTGCTGGAGGGCCTTATTGATAGTACATTTGTAGTCTGCGCAGATGTGGATGGACCCATCACTCTTGATCGGGGTGACAATGGGGGTCTCCCAGCGGGCATGATCTATGGGTTCTAGAACCCCCTGACTGATAAGTTTATCTAGTTCCTGGTCAATTCTGGGTTTTAAGGCGAAGGGGACCCTACACGGCTTCAATGTTATGGGAGCTATCTTGGGATCGAGACTAAATGAAATAGGTGTGCCCACATACTTGCCGAGTTGGGCATCAAAGACGTCCTGGAATTCGCGTAGTAGGTCATCAGCGCATCCTCCGGACACCGCGTTGATTCCAGTCACACCGAGTCCAAGGGCATCGAACCAATCTAGGCCGAGCAGCATAGGGAGGTTTCCCCGAACCACCATGAGAGGCAGGTCACCGTCGAATTTGCCAAAGTGCACTCGGAATTTGCCCCAACCAAGTACAGGGATTTTATTTCCCTGGTCTTAATGGCTGGTTCTGCAGCTGTCATTGGCGGAATGTGGGAATGGCTTGCTTGAGAGCGGCCCAGGAGATGTTTGATATTGAGGATCCAGTATCGACCTCCATTTCACAGGGGCACCCCTCAATTTGTACGGTTACGTGAATCTTTTTGTTGTGCGGGGTGCTTGCCTGCCCAATTATTGTCTGGTTGGCCTCTGGATGACGGTTGCCCTCGGTTCTGTGCTTGGGCTGCCATGGTTCCCGCCTGGGTGTCCGCCTTGCATCGGCTTGCTTGTAGTCTGGGGAGGCTTGTGCTCCTGATGGTTGGCTGGCTTGGCACACTCTTGCGAGGTGTCCCGTTTGGCTGCAACAGCGACAAATGGTGTCTCTGTACTTACAGGACGCTCGTAGGTGTTGACCACCACAACTGGAACAGGGATTGATTTTCTGCCTGTCAGTACTGCGGCGCCACTCCGTCCGGAAAACCTCTTCCTCTTCACTGTCATCTGATGGCCTGTCTTGGCACCTGTTTTCATGTACCGAGGGTGCCACCTTCTGCGGAGCTTGGGGACCCTGGCGCCGATGCAGTGTGTCAGCTCCTTTGTTGGATGCCTCGGTAGCTCTGGCTTTGTCCAGGGCCAACTGTAGTGTAAGATTCACTTTGGCCAGTAATCGTCGTTGTAGCCTCAGGTCCTGGACCCCGCAGATGAGTTGGTCTAAAAGAATATCATCGAGGTCTCTGAAATGGCAGTGCGTGGCGGCCTTTCGGAGTGCCGCCAAATACTGGTTGATTGACTCCCCTTCTTGTTGAAGTCTTTGCCGAAATTCGTGCCTTCGGACTACCTTGGATGGTACCGGAGCGTAGTGGGTCTGTAGTAAGGTCTGCAGGGTTTGCCACAGAACCGTCTTGACCGGTGTTGGCTCGGAGAGGGACTCGGCTGTGTCAAAAACCCCGTGGTCACAATGGCTGAGGAACAATGCCCGCTTCCTGTTGTCCGATAGGCCGCTGAGATCGTTGGCCTCCAGGAAGCATCGGAACCGGGTCATGTATGACCCCCAGTTCTCTTTTGTTGAGTCAAATGGAGTCGGCGGGTGGAACGCTGACATCTCGGCTCCTCGCGGTTTGAATTTCCCGCTTGAAAATGGCCACCGATCGTCCGCCGTCGGGCTGGGTCTTCAGTGTCTTCAGCTCTATTCACTCTTCTGTGATCCCACCTTCGTCGCCAGTGTTAAGTTCTGGGACAGAAGAGGCTTCAGACACGTTCTAATACAACAGCTCTTTATTTAACTATGTACAGACACCAGCAGCACTCCAATCTGACAGCCAGCCTTATATAGAGAGCTGTCAGTGGTACTAGCCAATCAGGGCTCTCCATTTTCCCACCTGAATGGAGGACCTGACTGTAGACTATACAGTCTGGATACTTAACAGATGTTTTTTCTTAATCCACTAAGGAAGGGATTCACTATCTTCCACAAATTTAAGGATATTCTTTGTTTATACAAATAGGAATAGAATTTGCAAGCATTGGGAAGCCCACTTAGTCACATCTTATTTCCTTTTTCATCCCCCAATTTGCTATATGAAAACTAGGCATAATTGACACTGATTCATGATACCTTTGTGATTAAGGGCTCAATAATATTCAATAATACCTTTGTGATTAAGGGTTCAATAGTAACGATGCTACTGTTACTAAATAACAGAATACTTACCGTACCCACACAGAAAGATATTCCTCTTTGGGTGTTAGTAGTTCTATTATGTTCTATGGAGGGAACAGAGATTCTCAATTTCAAGGCTCCATCAACATCTATCAAGACAAATATTATTCCTGCCAGCCTTTAGTGTCATTTATTCAACTGAGAAGTCATCATCAATGGATGTAGCTGAATTGGACCCAAATGTTCTGTACTTCAAAAAGGTGGCACTAGGGTCTTTTCTGTAATTTGCCTAATCAATTAGAAACTAGATTTCTATTTACATCAACTTTTATAAATAAAAATGATTGTCCCAGAAAGACACTAAACCCAGCTTTTGGGAGATGGAGAGTGGGATAATAATAGCTGTGAAGGGTTTCCTTCCATCTTTTTGCTGTTTAATGTTGCTAATTTCTGTTCAAATAATTGTAAATAAAACAATAGTGCAATGCAAGTATTAAGACATTTCTTCCCAGCTGAAATTCAGCCTTTTACTGGATCAAGGATTTCTTGATGCTTAGGAGAATAGATCCCACTCCCTCCAAAGGGAGGGGGAACTATATATTTGGGGGGAAAATACTACAAACTACAAAAGGTGTGCTTTTGCCTGAGTTATATGCAAATGGTATAAATAACCATCAACCGAAGAGGTCGAAAGTTGTTCCTTTAAAAACTATTATATTTGCATGTTTCCAACCCAAATGGACTTAGCTTTTCTTTTGAAACCAGGATTTCTTTGTAGTAGTTTTCTTAACCCAAATGCAGCTCTGCTTTGTCTCATTGAACAAAATAGCAAGAAAAAATTTGCCAGAAAGAGGCATTTCTTTTACTATAGGTTGTGTAATACTCCATTAAAATAGGAGGAAACTGCACATGGCTTGCCTTTCTCCTAATAGCATAATCAGGCAAGGAGGGATTAATGTGAGTCCCAGGAGCCAAATGGAAAACATCTGTCTTTGGTCTCTAGGTTTTCTTGAATAGGCCAAGTTCTTAGGACAGCTGCTCAGAGCTTGAGGCATTTACTTTATAAAAATGACTATGAGAAATCTAGCTTTTCAAATATCTTTAAACCCACTTCTCCTTCCTCTGATATACATACTATACACTGTTTGCTCTTTTTGCAGCTGTTTTAATTCAAGGTTCAAAAAAGAGATCTACATAACAGATGGAAGTCATCACCCATTTTATTTTCCATATACTCATAGAGAGTTGTTTCACACAAGTATTACAGCAACACGGAGTGCTTAGTTGACCCCAAATGTGTATGTCATTCCCATGATAGAGTTTATAAGTCATGTTTAAATTATAGTTACGGTTTTTCTGTCACAATTTTTATGTACATCCAGTTGAAATGTAAAACCACCCAAGTGTCCCCAAAGCTGCTTTCCTTCCCGAAAGGGATTCCAGTGAGTTCACTGAAATGTTTATATTGCTATATAGCAGGGGTGTCAAACTTGCGTCGTCACGGCGTCATCACGTGGCGTATCGGGACTTTCCCCCCCCTTCGCTAAAATGGGCGGGGACGGGGCCAGCACGTGATGCATCCAGCCCGTGGGCCGCGAGTTTGACACCCCTGCTATATAGCTTTGCAAGCCCTTACTTTCATTTCTACCCTCTAAAAAACAAAAAACATGCTTGTAAGATGCTGAAAACTTCAGCTGTTCATTGATTAATCAACTTAAATGCAGGGCTTGTTGGTGGTTGGGTAAGGGAGATAATTTTACATACAATTGTAGTAGTTCTACATTTCATTTAGCAGAATTGGGAATATGTTGTAAAATTCATACTTAATTATGAACTAATTTTCTTTTAATATCAGAAACCAGATTTCCACTTCATTGTGATGGTAAATCTTCTTTTCATTACATCTTCTTGTTTTTCTTTCTGAGGAAAGATCAGTGCAATTCAAAATTGATAAAAACAATTTTGCAATTTATTATTTCCGTTAGTTTATCTGGACTATTTAACATACAGAGAAAAGAGGATTTTGCAAATACAGTAAAACAATTGGAAATAGCTAGATTTTATATTTAATGGCTTAAATGGGATTAGAAAGATATTTTTTCTCGTTGCCCCATGAATACCATAGTATCATTTGCATTTGTTCTAATAATTATGTTGTTAGAACCAGAATAGGAATAGACATTCAGTCTGCTTTATGATGGGAAAAGCTCGGCCTTTCAAAGTTTTTAGAAAACTTGCAACAATTTAAACTGCATTCACTGAAATGCTTGCTAATATTTGGTAATTTGCATGCCTTATTTCGCCACAAAAAAACCAAATGAAGTATCTGTTGTTTAATCATTCAGTTGGCAACAAACTATTTCAAGCATTAATTTTGATTTAAACCAGGTTTTTTTCTGTCTTTTTTACTTTATCTGATGACCAGTGTAAACTACCAAAGCTAAAGAAGGTTATACAATGCTTTGCCCAATGGAATTAACCCAGTTTCAGTGTTAAGATCAAATCATAAGCTTTTCTGACTGGTCAGCAAATAATAGAAGAATCTGAAAGTAGCGTGTAAACATTCCTCAGAACTTGATGATGAGGGACAAAGATGTGCCTGTCCAGATTATATGAAAACAGGAAATGTAGCACAGCTCTATGCTTCTATGTAAGCAGTACACAATGTTTATATAACAGTGTAGATAAATCATATAAAGAATGTGATCTGGGAGAAGATTCATTACTGCATTGCTCTTTCCATGGACTATTAGAATATGTTCTTGCTTATAATCTGGAGAGTGCAGTTTTAATGGAGAGCAGGAGTGCTCATCAAATTCAGATGAATCCTAGCCAAAAGTTTCAGACTGATTTAAAAACAACCAGGAGCTACCTAAATAAAAGTGTATATGAATCCATCTCAAACTTTATGAGTGATTCAGTGGGACCCAAAATGCATCTGCAGAAATGGACACATTTTTCCCAGTCTCTTCAGGGAAATTTCCAGGACAACAAAAAATTGTTTAGAGATTGATAACTTTAGCTTTGAAGTAGTAATAGCTCTGTTGTCCAGGAGAAAAAAAAACCATTTAAAATCTGTATTAGTAGTATTTTTTTGGGGGGGGGACTTTGATTTTATAAAATAGTGATAAGCTCTTAAATTTCTAAGAAGATCTTTGAAGAAGTTCAGAAAAAACACTGTACTATGCTAGTTCTATTCTAGATCAGAAATGAACTTTCCTTGGGCATTTAGGACCCTTGCCTTGAGGGAGAGCAAAGACCTGCATGCTTACTTGGTTCTTGCTCCCAATTTAGAAGGGGGCAGTCTTCCATATCTAGCCCTCTGGAAACTAGATGCACATTCATTAGCCTTGAAAAAAAGCAAGGGATGTTTTCATAATTGTTCCATATTCTCCTGAATTTTAATGCACAAATAAAGGAAGATTCTGTTCAGTGAAGACATTGAATCTATTTTTTTCCAGGAAAAATATATTCCATAATGAGTAAGAATCATATACCTGGTTTGCAATGATCAGGAGTTATTAAATATATACAGCCCAACATTTTTGCTGCAGTTCTCAAGTTGTCAGTGCAGGAAGGAGCTTTTCCTTTTTCAGGAGGTAGAGTATTTTTCCAGAGGTAGAGTATTCTCTATTACAGTCACTTAACAGAAGGGCAATATTTATTTATTTATTTATTTATTTATTTATTTTTTATTTATTTATTTATTTATTTATTTATTTATTTATTTATTTATTTGTCAAGCGTATATATGATTACGAACAAAGTATAAACAGAGTATAAACATGTTTGTGAATATATAAGTACAAGCATGGTTATGAGTACAAGAAATTTAACGAGTATATGGGTACATTAGGACAGGGACGGTAGGCACGCTGGTGCGCTTATGCACGCCCCTTACAGACCTCTTAGAAATTGTTTCTGTCCTCTCAAATGATGAGTTGTCTTTCCTGACAACTGCCATTGGAATGGCGTGAGAGGAAAGTGGAGATGCACTTGTTGGCAATGTCTAATCTGTTAGGATTCCTCCATCCAGTGCTACTGCCTGCCATGGATGGAAGGAGAAATCAGCAGAAGCACTAAATAATAGGAAGAGTCTACTATTTCCCAAACAGGCTTTCGCCTTCCAGGATGTGGAGTGCAATGGAAGCAGGCAGTTGTCCCATGATGAGTAGGATGGTTGGGTAAACTTTTCTGATTCAGAAATATCCATCTATCACTGCTCAGCTGAATTATTTTAACTACATTGCCTTCCTAAGCAAATATTTTCATGTTTGTGTTACCAATGGCAATGCAATGCTTTGAGGGAAAGGCAAAAAAATACTGAAAAGAAAAGAAATGACAACTAGCTTGCATTGAACTACTTTTTACATTTTTCTTTTCAATCCCTAGGCAGAGATGGAGTGGGTGGGAGCCAAATTAAAATGGGACCCTCTTTCCTTTTATTTTTGGTAGTTTAAAATGTGATAGGCTGGATCGGTCTACAGCTTCTGGGACAGAGGTAGGTTGCTGCCGCAAAATGCGCACTTCCATCGCAATCAGAACCGGTAGGGAAGGTAAGTAGAACCCACCCCTGTTCTGGGAGCAGAAAAAACACATATATCAAATATCCACAACAACTCTATTATAAAATCCTCAGTGTGTTTATTAGCTCATGAGTTTAGCTGCACAGTGAGAAGTCTCAGTGAGATTTCCATGTCACGGTTGCTGTTATTTCGAAACCCATTACTTTTATGCAAATATAGTATGCATATTCCCCACCTCTTTTTTACATTAAAGTCCTGAGGAGGTAAAGCACTTGGTTTATTCAAAAGAGAGGGAGGGGGGAGAGAGGACATAGCGACAGAGAGAGAGAGAGAGAGAGGGAGGAGAGATGGAGAGGGAGAGGGAGATGAACATGACAAAATCTACATAATGAGCAGGTTTGGAAGGAGTATCCTTTTCTTCCTTCATGTAGCCCTACTTATATACCCATTCACCCCAACAATGATTACTTGGAATTTTATAAATGGAATGATTTAGAATATGACTTAAAGGATGAAAATTAAGCCCCTTTTCTAATCCAGTGTATTTGTATGGAGTAGAGAAAAAGGAATTCTCAGCCATTATTGATCATGACTGAATTATCTATGAAAACAGTGGACCTACCAGAAACTTAGTGTGATAGCATCACCCTGTGGAGAAATTTTACCGTGCTATCATGTCATGGAAAACAAGAAAGAAATCATGTGTAGTAATGGCTAGTGAGCCATTTCTGGGTCTGCCATTGACAATTTCTGCAGTAGATTCAACTTGAGGCACATTTTACTTTTTTAGTAATGTATCACAGCTTTGCTGAGAATTTGTCAATCTACTACATATAAGTACATTGACATACTTTACTTATTGCGTATATTTTATCTGGGGAATACTTTTGGCTAAGATGTTTGTCCAGATGTTTCATGTTGACATTTTTATTTCTGCAGAGTGAAAAGAGGACATTAATGATATGGAACTGAAATATATAGATCAGCTGAGAAATTGAGAGCATATCATTAGAGAAGATACAGCCATGAGAGGAACAACCGTACAAGACGTACTCTACTGCCTACATTATTGCACGTCAATTCAGTCTTCCCAGAAGGAATTCACATAAGCAATATTTTGTTGCTCTAATGCAACATATTTTCCTGCTTCCAGAAAAAAACTTGCCTGTTTCCAATTACTTCATTTACTAGAAATAAAATAACCATAAGAAGAAAATGACATAACTGAATTGTGCAGAATGAGGCCCATTATACTATGTGTAACCCCAGAATAGAAGATTTATATTTAAATAAAAACATACATTTTACCACTCAAAACATAAATTTTTTACTATTTACAAAACATAACAAAATATAAAGTTTTTATTATTTTGCTTACTCAATCTGATTTTTATCAAAAAGCTGATAGCATGTTTGTGGGAACAACCTGTTAATTTGGAGCAATGACTTTAATTTGTTATTCTATATGCAAAAAGACAAGGTTAAAAGGGAGAGTTCTCACAACCCCCCCCCACATCTTATATACTAAAGAAAACCATTCTTACATATACATATCTAGTTATATCATTATTAATATTTATTAATATTGAACTCTACTGAACATTAAAAAATAAATGGGATATTAAACATACAAGCTGGTGCTATGTCCAACTTATATTGCCAATCTGTTTTGGGATTCAAGTTTGGATTTTCCCAACCTATTATTTAGTATAATTGGGTCAGAATTGGTTTGTTGCACCCTCTTCCATGTTTACTTTCTTAATATACTAAATAAGCGCATTTACGTTGCAAACAACCTCAATGACTGCTCATTTTAACCCATTTTTTAAATTGAATGATATTCAGAGTAGATAGGTGATTGTAGTAGGATTCTCAGTCTGTTCCTGGCCATAAAAAGGCACTAAATAGTGCTTGACAATTGACAGACAATTGGCTGAAGAGTTTCAAAAGTTTCATAATATTTATTTCCTGATCAAAATAAGCATATTCAAAATGCAAGCTCAAATTTCTAATAGTAATATGGATGATGAAATCCAAGCTTGATTCCAGAAAAGAATAGTTTAAGAAATCTGACAAAAATTATTTTAGGGAAGCAATGACTGCCATACAAATTAAATACAGTTGATCTTAACCAATAGCTGAAAAACAAATCAAGATTTGCCTGGTAACATGCCTAAAGCCATTCTTCATTTGGAGCCTGCCTTCACCTCTGTTGAGTCTCATATATGAAGATATTGGCTAAAACTAAAGCTAAAACTAGATATTGGGAGCAGGTCCCTTGTTCAATCCATCCTTGTTGGACTGAATAGACTTGTCTTCTCTTTCTTACAAGAACTAGGGTGCTTTTACCTTAGCAAGATTAGCATCCCCTAAGGTTTTGGAAGGAAGGAAGATATCCCTCCATTTTCTTCCTCTGAAATTTTATATCCTTGTTTGGATGAAACCATTAAAACAGTTGCCCATCTGCTGCTGTACTATAGTCTCCAACTATCTGTCTGTCTGTCTGTCTGTCTGTCTGTTGATTAGATTTTTATCTGGCCTTTATTACTTTGTAAGTTACTCAAGGCAGCGAACATACATTATTTATTAACTAATTTGTATTACTTTTTACAAATAACTCAAGGTGGCAAATATATCCAACAGACATTCCTCCTCTTAATTTCCTCACAACAACAACCCTGTGAGGTGGGTTGGGCTGTCAGAATCACTGGCCCAACATCACCCAGCTGGCTTTCATGACTAAGACAGGACTTTTGATCTCCTGCTGTCTAGCCTGGTGCCTTAATCACTCACTAAACCAAACAGGCCCTCTATAATACTCCTCTCTCCTCCTGTTTTCCCCACAGCAATCCTGTGAAGTGGGCTGATAGAGAAGAGGGAGTCAACCTATTCTCTGGGGCACCTGAAGGCAGGATGGGAGGCAATGGATGGAGACTAATCAGGGAGAGAACCAACCTAGAACTGGGGGAAAATTTCCTGACAGTTTGAACAATTAATCAGCGGAACAACTTGCCTCCAGAAGTTGTGAATGCTATAACACTGGAAGTTTTAAAGAAGATATTGGACAACCATTTGTCTGAAATGGTATAGGGTTTCCTGCCTGAGCAGGGGGTTGGACTAGAAGACCTCCAAGGTTCCTTCCAACTCTGTCATTCTGTATTCTGTATTCAGAATGACTGGCTCAAGATCACTCAGCCAGCTTTCATGCCTTAGGCAGGACTAGAACTCACGGTCTCCTGGTTTCTAGGCCAGCATCTTATCCACTGGACCAAACTGATTTTCAATGGTTCTTTGCCACAGAGGACTAGAATTCTGTTAATGCACAAGCCCTTTTCCTATGGCAACACAACTCAAAAGCAACAACATGGTAATATTCTTAGTAGAGACAAAGTGGCTGCAAGATAGTCAGGGGATTTCTCCGTGCATATAGGAACATACATTTGCTTGCTTGCTGTAAAAATTATTTCAAAACAAATTAATTTATTCTTTAAATTACTGATGGTATTAGAGAACATATAAAGAAAAACACACATGGACAAAAAATGGAGCTGCTTTTGGTTTGTTAATTTAAGATCACTAAATCAAATAGTTTAAGTAATAAATTTCTCTATGCCTGCTTTCTCCTCCCCCCTCGCTTGGTCATCCTGTGCCCTCTCTTCTTCGCTGGCAACCCTTCCCAAGCCCGAGTGACCCGGGACTGCCTCGTCCTGCTCCTCCAGTCATTCCTCCATTGGCCCTAGCTCCATGTCAGATCCCAAAGAGTGATACTGCCATTCAGTTGAGAGAAGGGCGGGCCTTGGGTTTGATTTATTAGCATTGCCTGTGTCAATTGATGGTTTACAACTTATACCCGGGCGCCAAACATCCTGAGATCTCTTCACTTTTGGAGAAGGTTTATGAGGGGCAATGTGGGATGTTTCACTTCAATGGATAACAGAAGATGGTCAGAGAAATGTATGTTTATCCGGTTCCCAGAGCAGTTGATAAAGAAAACATTTTCACACTTGTGTATTGGCTAGAATCTGCATTCTGGCTAATGGGAGGGGGCTCTACTGCTTTAACTCTAACTGCTTTGCCTAAGGGTATTCAGACGTTGCTTTGAATGGAATGCTTTCACTTCTGCTTAATAAAAGATCCTTTTGAAATACTTTTGTTTCAGAAGTTCTCACTTTCTTAAGTTAGATGGAGAGGCAATCCTTACACTCCATCTCGTCCTCCTCCTCGGGCCCAGGACCATGACTTCACTTAGGGATCATTTGAAGTTACAACGGCACTGAGAAAAGTTACTTATGACCGTTTTTCACACTTATGAATCTTGCAGCATCCCCATGGTCACATGATTTACATTCAGATGATTGGCAACTGACTCACATTTATGACAGCTGCAGTGTCCCGGAGTCACGTGATCCTCTTTTGCGAACTTCTGACAAGCAAAGTCAATGGGGAAGCCAGATTCACTTAACAACTATGTTACTAATTTAAGAACTGCAGTGGTTCACTTAACAACTGTGGCAAGAAAGGTCATAAAATGGGGCAAAACTCACTTAACGGATTTCTCACTTAGCAACATAAATTTTGGGCTCCATTGTGGTCATATGTTGAGGACTACTTCTATTTGTTTCTTCAAATTCCTGAATCCCAGTCCCCAACACAAAAAGCCATGGCCTTATATCACATGCAGTGCTTCACATTCCCCGCAAAGTGTGGTGTGACCCTTCAGCCAAAAGAGGTTGCACATTGTTAGGAGTTTTTGAATTTTCATTCACTTCATTTGCCAATTGATTGCTTATGCCCATGATGGCGAACCTATGGCATGCCTGCCAGAGGTGGCACACAGAGCCCTCTCTGTGGGCACGCGCGCCGTCGCCAGCTGCTCTTTTGGTTTCCAGCACACACATGCGCCAGAAAACGGCCTGAAAATGGCCTGAAAAATGGCCTAAAACAGCCCGAAAAATGGCCTTAAAATGGCCCAAAAAATGGCTAAAAAACAGGCATGCGCGCGCCGGCCAGCTGGTTTTCGGGTTTCTGGCGCTCTGGTGCGTGCACATGCACACATGTTCAGGTTTGGGCACTCGATGCCAAAAGAATTCACCATCACTGGCTTATGCTATACCTCTGGATTTTGTAATAGGACCTAGTGAAGTCTGAAATATTAAGCTGCATGTGCTCAGGAGGATAAATAATGTATTTTTTTCTTTTTGTAGATACAAAAAGTCAAAGAGACCCAGAGTCTGCAAAACTGTAAGGAAGCCTGCTGCCAGATCAGAAAACAGGCAAGAGTTTGGGAGTGGGTTGGGCCAGTGAACCAGCTAAAGCACCATTTTCAGAAGTTGGGTGGTGGCACCAGAGATCAAATCCTGGATAAGAGGCCCACATTAGACAGAGGATTGAGATCCAGATCCAGGGAAGATGGTATTGATAGCCTGGACTTTATGAAAAGAAAATATTTTCTTTCTGGGCTTCATATCAAAGGACCCCCCCATCATTCTTATGCTCCAGGCACGTGCCCACCCTCTTCACCAATCAGCAACTTTGCTTCTCCACACCTTTACCTGCCAACTGTTTGACATCCTCTGAGTGATTGTCAAGTTGCCCAGCTTGAACTTTGATCCAGCGGGAACTTTAGAAACATTCTTGAAACATTAACATCTATTCCTTGTACTTTCTTTCATTTGACATGTATTATACCGGTATTATATTTATATTTATATTTAATAAAATTTGTATAAATAAATATAAATATAAATATAAATATAAATATAAATATAAATAATATAAATATAAATATAAATATAAATATAAACATAAATATGTGTCAGTTGAAAAGTGAAATTAAATATTAAAATATACAACTGCCAACCTTCAACGGAAATACATGAAGAGATAAAATCTAATGAACCATAAGGAGAAGAAAATGTTTGGGCATCTTCCACTCCTGTTGCCTTGACAGAGGAACAAGGATTGTTTTCCATTTTAGCATTTTGGCTGAGTCAGTGAAGGAACAATGGCTATTGATTGATTGCAAATTAATATGCCATCCAATTCCAAAAACTCTGGGCAGTTTAACATTTAAAACAGTAAAAAAAATTCAAAATAAAATCCCAAACGTCAATGGCATCATTGGAGGGGAACAATAGTTGATTCTCTTCCCCATCCATAAAGTTTAAAAACTTTCATGGTGTGGAGACATGATTTCAACAGCATCACTCGATTGGCCTAGGGACAAGGTGCATAACTGAGTATCATTAGCATACTGATGAATTCTGACCCTGAAACAACAGATGATCTGACCTGGAGGCTTCATGTAGATATTAAATCGGAGGAAAGGGAGTGGTCTGGTGCCCCACAAATCAGAGTCATTAGGCTGGACCTCTTTCTTCCGACCAACATTAGAATTGATCATGGAGAGCCACTCTGCCATCAATGATACTGAAAGCTGCTGAAAGATCAAAAACTTTCCCCATTCTGATCCTACCATAGGTCATCTGCTACTGTAGTCAATGCCATCTCGGTACTGTGCCCCAGCCTGTAATTTGACTGAAAAGGTTTTAAATAATCTGTTTCTTCCAGGGTCCTTTGTAACCATAATCAACTGCTTTTCAACAATCTTCCCCTCAAAATGAAGGATGGAGATAGGGCAAATCTCTAACACAGTTGTGCCCAAGGAAGGTCCCTTGAGGAGAAGGTTCATTACCACCTCCTTTAAGATTGTTGAGACCACTTCCTCCTGCAAAGAGGCCATCATCACTGCATGAACCCAGCTGCCTCTAAATCCTAGGTGACCTTAATCAACCTGAGGGTCAGGGACAAAGAGGCCAGACTAAAAGCAGAGAGAATTCTGTCTGCTTCTTCAGGAGTTACAAGTTCAAACACTTCCCAGATTCTTCCCAGTGAGACAGTACCTTTAACACCTTAACTAGCCCAGTTAGCCCATTCAGAGTCTAACTCCAAGCAACTTAATGTACCAAATGATTAGAATATTCCCCACCAGTTAGTAATGAAGCTTTTTCCTCTCGAGCAAGGAACCAAACTTCCTTTAGAAATATTTCCTTATCAGATTCCTCAATGTCTTCAACAATGACAAAAACTCTAATGCCTTCACTGGAAAAGTTGGGATACATTCAGAGATGTATCTGCCTGGAAAATAACCCATGTTGAATGTATAGCACAAACATCAGCACAGGATATGTTTTATGACATTTTCTACTATATGTCATAAACTGTTTTATGATAATTTTTATGTCATAAAATGTTACATAAAATTTGCCAAATTTCAATTTCTTCGGGTGCTTGGGTCCCAGATTTTGGACATATTCTGTGTTAGCCTACCATTTGAGGTACCTTGGTTTCAAAACTGTTGCCCCATGAGGCACTGTTTTGCCTAGTTAAAGATTATGAGAACAAGAATTTTAATAATATATTAGACAACCCATGACCCATTGGGTCATAGCTTCAGAGTTATTTCCTTACCAGATTCCTCAATGCCTTCAACATTATATTGAAAAAGTCCTTAAAAATTCAGGGAGATATTCACAGATTTTTTGCCTTGAACTGTATGGCACAGTCAAACATTAGCAGTTGACCACAGGAAGTGCTTTATGATAATTTTTATGTCATAAATTGTTTTATATAATTTGCCAAATCTCAATTCCATGGTAGCCAGGAATCCCAGGTTTTGGATGTAATTTTGGCCATTTGAGATACCTAGGTTCAAAACTGTTGCCCTATGACGCACTGTATCATCCAGTTAAACGTTTCAGATACGGGAGTTTTAGTAGTACATAGATAGATTGAACTATTTGAGCATATTTTGTAGGCCATTTGGATATTGCCCACTAGGGAATATGTTTAAAAGTATAGTTTGAGTTTGAGTTTCTGAAAAAAGAGGGAAAAGAAAAGAGCCACACTCTCTACACTCCTTTGGTTCAAGATAAAATTGGTCAAGTTGGCTAGTGTAGGAGATGAACAGGCTGAGCCCGAGGGAGGGGTCAATTACACCATAAGTTACAAGTCCCTGCACATCCACAAGAAATCGCTAGTCCAGCCCACTTTGAATGACTCTCTTATCTCCTCTTATTACCTTTGGCTGCTAGTTGGTCAGATTCTTGTAGAGAGATTAAGCTTGCAATAAATCTTTGTACTCATTTGAACTGCCTGAATCTCCTGATTTCCCTGGATCTAGATGGGTGATTAAAATTCCTACAGTAATTTTTCTATTGTGGAAGTAAACTATTTCTGTAATAAAGAACTGTACATTAAGAAAAATCTTCATTCTTGGTTGTTGTTTAAATAGCTTTGTGGAAAATTTATATAAGGGTTTTTGTTTTCTCTGAGAAATTACTTCAGATCAATTTCACTGATAGGGTCAGAATTGCTATAGCTTACTCCACTGGGACGTGATAATAGTCTTGTGTAGATGACGATAAAAAATAAATGAACACAAAGAGAGAGAATTCTGCCTTGGTCTTGATCTCCATGTGTCTAACTGACTTTCTGAATACTGCAGGGGTAGGTAATTTATAACATCCAGACTTTACTACCGGTAAATTGCAACACCCAGCACCCCTCATAGCAGGCATGTTGGTAAAGACTGCTGGGAATGGTATATTTAGACCTATATGGAATATCACAGACTGTTTACCCTTCCCGTGGATTTTATGCAGCTAGAAAAATAAATCATAAAGATATTCTAGAAAATTTCTACATATTTTTGCAAGGATAGCTCTGTGCAAAAAAGTAATACTGTAAGTGTACAGAGATCAATCAAATTTGCTGTGAGTGGAGCAAATCTGGAATGGATTTGTTTTTGCCTCTGTGCGAGACAGAAATATCTACATATATATTTCAAAATACTTGTACAGTTTGAAATATGTGCAAGTTTGTAATTTTTAACTGTGCTTCTACAAGATGATGATGATTTTGCTTGTGTTTTTGAAATTTGGTATTTTTTATTATGTATTGTGAAGTCATGCATCTTGAAACTGAGGTGCAATTGTTAACCAATTGATGATGAAGTATCTTGTGAGATGATAAGAATCCAAAGAAATCTACAGATCAGAGAAGACTTTCACTTAAATGAATAAAAGAACTCATTCTCGCTACACAGAACAATATAGGATGAGACTTCTCATCTCCTGAAAGATTAAACCTCTTGTATAGCAAAGAAAGAAAGAAAAACAGATACTATTTTAAAAGGAATTAATAGCTTCTAGAAGATACATTGGCAGAAGGATCTAAGTACTGTTATTGAGAAGACTAATGCATTTTAATTATTATTTGTTAGTGCTATTTGCTTTCACCTGAAGATAGCCATACTTCAAGCTTGGGAAATTATATACAGATGGAATTGATAAAAAGAGGCAATCCATGAAGATAGGGCTCTAATTGACATTCATTTTTGCAGTACTAATAGATTAGTTAGAAAATGAACCTTACTAGAGAAAACACTGGAGGATGAAGTATCCTACTAACTCTGCCATATTGATTTCAAGGCAATAAATGATATAACAATTGATATATCTGCAATTCTTCTATTATTTCCTTATTTTAGCTAAAATATAGACGTTGTATTTCTGTGGTAATCTTATGCACAGGTGACAGATTAAGGCAGCACTCTGAATTTGCAGAGGAAAGGATGAATTGGAGTGTACATGGGTGTGCATCTTGCACTTATTGGCATCTTCTTGAATAAAACAAGCATTTCTTTGCAGTCACATGAGCCCAGGAAACCCCAGCAGCTCCTTTAACACATGAATGCCCCCACATATTTTATTTATTTAGAAAATTTATATTGCCGCCTATTTGCACATGGCGATTCAAGGTGGCTTACAGGACATAAAAGCACAATATACTGTAAAAGAAATAAAAAGAAAAATAATAAAAAAGAAAAATAATAAAATAATCCCCCCCCCCCAACTATGGGGACAACACACATTCATACCAGCCATTTAATGGGCTCCATCCTGCTCTGGGTTCCCCAGGCCCGCTGGCAGAACCACGTCTTCAGGGCCTTCTGAAAGAGTGTTAGAGTGGGGGCCAGTCTAATTTCCGGAGGGATGATGTTCCAGAGGGAGGGAGCCACCATGGAGAAGGCCCTTCTTCTGAGTCCTGTCAGATGTATCTCCTTAGGGGACAGGACCCACAACATACCTTGTCTCCCCGCTCTAGTGAGTTGGGTAGATGTGACTGGCAAGAGACAGTCCCTCAGATATCCTGGTCCCAAGCCATGAAGGGCTTTAAAGGTAACAACCAGCACCTTGAATTGTATCCAGAAGCAAATCGGCAACCAATACAGCTCCCGCAGGAGAGGTGACACATCTGCACAAAACCATTTGGGCCACTGCATTTTGCACCAACTGGAGCTTCTGTATGTAGAACGTATTGCAATAGTCAAGACGGGAGGTGACTAGGGCATGAGTGACCGTGAGTAGGCATTGTTAGTCCAGGAAATGGCATAACTGGTGCACAAACCGCATTTGTGCAAAGGCCCTCCTGGCCACAACTGCCACTTGCTCTTCAAGCAGGAGTCGTGAATCCAGGAGAATCCCCAGATTACACACACATGCCACACAGCTTTTCTCTATTGAACCTGGACTGCTACACAGCTTTAGAAATTATGGTAAAATATTAATTTAAAAAGAGATCCCAAGCATTTAATTTATAAAACTGAGTGTAGATTTGGAACAAACAAATATAAAAAACCATGGTAAAAGTTGAGAATAAAATCTTGTTCTAAAACAACTCAAAGGAAGCACAAATGGGTGAAATCTCAGTTGGTTATTATATCATGTCTTAGATTGGGATTCTTTGGCATATAAAAATGGTCAAAATATGCTGGCAAATTTGTATCTAATGAGTAATTGCTGAAATATTATTGAGATAATTGATTTATATTCATGTTATACTAGTGTTTTTCATACATTAGGCCATGGCAACTAATTCTGTTTCAAATAAAGTAACCATAGCACCAGTATATCTATCACCAAATGTTCAAAAACCAAAAATCTGTACCCTCTTCTTTCTAAATAAAGTTTATATTAACTTGTTTTTAAATAATACACAGTTACTTAAATCTGTAAATTCAAAACACTGATAGAACATTTGTATACTGCATCATTGTTTTCTGTATTTTATTATTCCTCCCCCAAATCAGTATAGTATTTATGCAGCCCTATAATCTATGTCTTCTAAAGATGAATGAATACATATTTTATTTTTATGCAAACAGAAAGATTAAGGAAAAAAAGAAAAAAAGACAAAGTAGAAGATAAAACAAGAAAAATGCAAAAGAAAAAGAAAGCAAGAATGCACTTATGTTCTAGTATGCATACTCCCAGAGACGCATTTTTAGTGCTGCCTCATACAGATTGACAACCATCAATACTATTGATGATTGCCAAGATTAATATGCAGCAGATGCTTGATATCTTTTTACGAAAGTATTGAACAGAGGGAATAATTATTCTTCTGCATCTTTCCGAGGTCGGTAAAATGAGGACCCAGATTGTTGGGGGTAATAAGCTGACTCTGTAAACTGCTTAGAGGGCTGTAAACAGTGATGGGATTCAGCCGGTTCGCACCGGTTCTCTGTTAATTTTATGTGCAATTCGGCGAACCGGCTGAATTGCCTCAGCCTGGCCCTGCCTCCTGGCCCTGCATCACCCCTCCCCTCCTGAGGGTCCCCCCCCCGAGAAAATAACCTGTCTCAAGATTCCGTGGACCACTTTGGCATAGGCAGTCGAATTCCATGCTCGTTCCCTCTCTCCACAAAGCAAAGGAATGGCAGAAAGGTGCTGCCGAGCCGAGAACACAATTCCTAATAAATGCATTATGTGCAGAGAAATGCATGCTACAACCAGTGAATCGCGTTTTCCGAGGAACCGACAAAACCCCGGCCGGCTGTTTAGCCAGTTGCCGAAGGAAAGGAGCAAGGTATACGGCTGCCCAAAAGTTCCTTCCCTTTGTGCAGCAAGGCGGCAGGGTCAGTGTCTGTAGCAGTAATGCAGGAGGGAAGCCCAGCAGTGGAGAAGCAGCCATGGTCCCACTTTGAAAGCAGGCTGCAAACAAGTGCTCTGGCTAAGCGTTTTCTGATAACACTTGCAGTCTGCTCAGACTGCCATCCTGCTGCGAGGCAACTTTTCTTTCCCAACTGAAGCCAAGGAGGCTTCTGAGGCCGCTCTCCTCGATCTGGGCAGGGCGAGTACCTGAGAGAGGTGCGCTCTCTGGCTCCCATTTCCCAGTGCCCCCTCCCCTTCTCCTTGACTTTGGCTTGGCTGGGTTCACCTTCAAGCGCTTGCCTGGCGGACTGAGAGGGTGCCGAGCAGAGACCCCGCAGGAGAGTGCAGCATGAACGGAGGGATGGATTGTCAGCTGTCGAAGGAAGTGATCCATCTCACGCAAAGACCTTCACGTATAAAAATCTGTGGCAGGCAGCCCCAGGAGCTTCCCCCGCTGCTTTTGGCTAAAGCAATTGCCCTTGCTGCCTGGTGCTCCAGCTGCGGCTAGACTCTGGGGCAGGCAAGTGCCAGGTTGGGTTTTGTGTGTGTGGGGGGAATGGGAAACCCCGAAATATGAAGGAGGGTCCCAGGGAAGCCACGCTACTTAGAAATAGCTCCTCTCTCTCGTCCTTTGGTCCTTTTGCTCCTAAAAGGAGAGGGAAAGGCCCTTTGGCTTTCAGGGCTCATTCAGATCCTTGGCACAGGAAAGGCAGCCCCTCTAGTGAAGTGCTGCAGGATTGCTTTTAAAGACTTTAATCCTCAAAGAACAGGTTTCCCTTGAAACTGAACTCTGAGGTTTGGAGAGTTCTGTATGTGAAAGTTGTATGCAAAAATATATGGCCTCTAGGTGTGATGGAGGCTATACTGAGGCTGCAGCACTGTATGGAACACCTATTAAACTAGATGACTGCAAGGAATATAAATCCTTCCATCCTCCACCATTTGGTCAGAACTGAAGAAGCTTCTTGGATGAGAAGTGAAAAGTCATCAAGGAGAAACAAAGGCCAGTTTCCTTTTGAAAAAGCACCTTTGGGACAACCTGGATAACTGAGAATCTCTATAGACAACTAGCCCAGGAGAGCTGCAAGGCATAACTTAACCCATGGCAGTATTTGCTAAGTACATTTTAAGCTAAATCATATTACATTAAATTAGCTGGGTTGGCTAAGCTGCATCATTCATCACACAAAGCCAGAACTGGTTGGTGGGTTGGTTCGTTATTTGGTTCCTTGTTTGGAGATTATGGAAGTTATATTGTTACGTACTGATGCACAGAGTACGTATTTGCATACCCGCCGCTGATTGGCTTAGTCAGAGGCAGGAGAAATGAACTGCTGTCAGTGGACAGCAGGCTGCAGGGAAGCCCTTAAAAGCGGCTTCCCTGCCACCAGCAGTCCAGTCCGTATTAGCAATAGCAATAGCAATAGCAATAGCACT
>QLTV01001119.1:3720704-3730758 GCA_003457575.1 Thermophis baileyi
GCTATTGCTATTGCTATTGCTAAGAAGACAGGACACATAATTGGACTTCCTGAGGTCTCCATTTCTGTCCCTGGCATCTCCTATGGAAGAATAAACAGAGCCAGCGATGCTAAAGATGCCACTGATGATTAGTGGGGTCATTACAAGATTTAGTAAGACCACGCCTCGAATACCGCATCCTGTTTTGGTCACCACACTATAAAAAAGGATGTTGAGACTCTAGAAAAAGTGCAGAGGAGAGCAACCAGGATGATTAGGGGACTGGAAACTAAAACATTTGAAGAACGGTTACAGGAATTGGGCATGGCTAGTCTAGCGAAGAGAAGGACCAGGGGAGACATGATAGCAGTGTTCCAATATTTGAGGGGCTGCCACAGAGAGGAGGGGGTCAAGCTATTTCCCAAAGCACCAGAAGGCCAGACAATGAATAATTGATGGAAACTGATCAAGGATAGATTCAACCTGGAAATAAGGACAAACTTTCTGACAGTGAGAATGATCAACCAGTGGAACAGCTTGCCTTCGGAGGTTGTGAGAGCTCCAACACTTGAGACTTTCAAGAAGAAATTGGACTGCCATTTGTTGGAAACAGTGTAGGGTTTCCTGCTTGAGTGCTTGAGCGGGGGGTTGGACTAACAAGGTCACTTGCTACTCTGTTAATCTGTTAATCTGTTAATCTGTTAATCTGTTAATCTGTTAATCTGTTAATCTGTTAATCTGTTAATCTGTTAATCTGTTAATCTGTTAATCTGTTAATCTGTTAATTCACAGAGGCCTAATGCCTCATTACATGCACAAGACAAGAATATATGCCACTATGAAAAATTCAACTCATATTTGTTGAATAGTTGAATAGAGCTGGAAGGGACCTTGGAGGTCTTCTAGTCCAGCCCTCTGCTCAAGCAGGAGAACCTATACCATTTGATTTGTGTGTTTTTTAGAAGATTAGAAATCTGGAGGTATTTTTGAATGTCATATGAATTAGGTTGTTTATTTGGGATATGTGGGTCAGCAGGCTTTTCTGGTATACAATAACATGGCATGAAAATCTGAAGAAATCACTGAGAATGAACACTCTAATAATTCAGGGTACTTCCTTTCAAACAGCCATCAAATGGAAATAAACAATCTAAACAATCTGGTAGGGCTCTTTCAGACTAACAGAATTTATTAAAAGATTACGTTTTGCTAAAGCTTACACCTTTTTAAAAAATTGTTAGTTTGAAGAGGTCTGTTACATTTCTTCCATCTTGGCTATCACTCCCACACTATCTTCAAATGGAAATCATGTGAATGATGCTGTCCTTTTGTGTCATGATTTGCCATAGGTAAAGGTTCCCCTCGCACATATGTGCTAGTCGTTCCCGACTCTAGGGGCTCATCTCCATTTCTAAGCTGAAGAGCCAGTGCTGTCCAAAGACGTCTCCGTGGTCATGTGGCCACCATGACTAAACGCCGAAGGCGCACGGAACGCTGTTACCTTCCCACCAAAGGTGGTCCCTATTTTTCTACTTGCATTTTTACATGCTTTCAAACTGCTAGGTTGGCAGAAGCTGGGACAAATAACGGGAGCTCATTCCGTTATGCGGTGCTAGGGATTCGAACTGCCGAACTGCCGACCTTTCTGATCGACAAGCTCAGCGTCTTAGCCACTGAGCCACCACATCCTTTAGATTTGCCATAGAGATTGCCATATCAATGCAGTTTATATCTAGGGATGCTTGTGCAAGTCTAGAGATAATAGAAAAGTAGTCAATGCAAATGAATGACAAAAGGAGATTTTGAAAGATGCAATCTCAAAGTGTGCAAGTAAAGCAGGAATCTCATTGGTATGAGCTTCTAAATCGATATATACAGTGTGTGTGTGTGTGTGTGTGTGTGTGTGTGTGTGTGACACATAGTCTTCGACTTACAACAGTTCACTTAGTGACTGTTTGAAGTTACAACAGCACTGAAAAAAGTGACTTATGACTGTTTTTCACACTTATGACCATTGCAGCATCCCCATGGTCCTGTGATTTATATTTGGATGCTTCACAACTGACTCACATTTATGACAGTTGCAGTGTCTCAGGGTCATGTATTCTTTTGCGACTTTCTGACAAGCAAAGTCAATGGGGAAACCAGATTCACTTAGGAACCGTGTGACTAATTTAACAACTGCAGTGGTTCACTTAACAAATGTGTCAAGAAAAGCCATAAAATGGGGCAAACTCACTTAACAAATTTCTCACTTAACAATAGAAATTTTGAGCTCAATTGTGGTTGTAAATTGAGGACCACTTGTATATATATATATATATTTGAGGGCAATACTAATTTTTGCTTCAAAATGGCCCTATTTAGGGTAGGTATTTAGAATCCCAAGGCTTCCTTAAAAGCACATTTGGTTGTTCTGCAATAAAATTTAGACGTTCTTAAATCTTCTCTGGCCCCCTCCCCTCTTCCATCCTTTGCTTCTTGGACTGCAGCTATACAGCCTTCAGCAGCCAGTTTGATTCTGGATAGATAATCAAATAAACAAAACAAAAGTTATGCTGTCAATGGCATACATGTCCTTATGCTCAAGAAAAACATGGAAAAACAATGTGATATGTAACCATCATTTTCAAAGGTTCCCATAGATCCCTATCAGGATGCTGCCATTCTGATGGGAGGGGGCCTGGATGACATTTTATGATCTTTCCTGTTTCTGGTCTTTCCTTTACTTTGATGTACCTTCTTGGGAATGGGAAGGGGGAGGGACGAGCCTGGGGCCATCTATTTTGTCTCAGCTACAGAGTGTTGTGGCCCGCCAGCGTCCCGTGCTGGTGCTCATGGATCCCAAGGACGATGAGGTGGTTGTGGCACGGTACCATCGGCCCGTGCACCTGGCGCCCGAGTCAGAGAGCGAGGAGGTCGATGAGGTGGTTGTGGCGAGGTACCATCGGCCTGTGTACCTGGCACCCGAGTCAGAGAGTGAGGAGGCTGAGAGTCAAGCAGGGCTTTCTGTACCTCCTGAGGAGCCCATCAGGGCCGAAGAAGAAGAGGAGGAGCCTCTTCTTCTCAATGCTTGGGCATGCAGGGCTGCTAGAAGACAAGAGTGGCTACTCAGGAGGAGGTCTCCTCGAGAGTAGAGCAGCAGGCTAAGTGGCCACACCCTTAGACTATTTAAGCCCCGACCACGCTGAGCCTTGTTGCAGGAAACAACGTTTGATATCACTCTTGATCCTTGTGACTCCAGTCTGCTCGTGTACTTGTTCCAGTACGGGTCTTATTTCCTGCATTTCTAGTTCTGGGAGTATTGCCAAATACAGTCAGACCTGCTCATAGTATCTCTTGGACTCCGGCCAGCTGTTAAAGATTAGACATTTACCAGCGGAGAGTTGGAACTCCCTATTCTGCCTTTATTTTGTTTTCAAATTATTATGTTGCTCCTAAGAAGTTATTAGGAGACATTTATTAGTAAAAGAACAGTGTTTTGCAGTTTGTGTGTGCATATTATTGGTGGCTCGTCGCTGGGGCAGAACACAGAGGAACGAGCAAGCGTCATCTTAGAACAATTTCTTATCACTTTCTCAGCTCGAAGTTCTCGCAACAACTTCACACCTGTGGATTGGCTCACCTCGGAGTGGACAGAGGGAAGGGGTTTCTACATCTTTTAACCAAACGGTTTTGAGTGGGAACTTCAGGTCCTGCCTACTCTTCTTGCTATCACTATCTCCCAATAAAACCTCCTTTCGAAAGGCTGCTTGTTTCAAGAGTTCTGCTTTCTTGAGGCAGCCCTTACATTAAGCAGGGTCTGCAAAGTGGTCAACCAGAGAAGCTTCACTCTACTGTGGGGACTTTGCAAAGAATGTCTGACCAGGGCAGCAAGCATGGACAAGCTGAGTGCTGGGGGAAACCTCCATCACAACTCAAACCGACACAACCTCTGGAGGCTGGATGGAGGAACCGGCTGCCCTGGAAGACTCCGTGAAGCTGAGATGGTCTGTTGGTAGGGGGAAGAAGGAGAACTGGGAAGAGAGGACCAAGGGAGTCACCCTCACCCGAGGCAGCTGGCAGCATGGCTGGAGATGTGAGCTGGAAGCCCTGTCCGACAATGACAACCTGGATGAGTAGCCGGACTGAGGGGATTGCCTCATGAAGCATGCCATGTGCTTTGTACTGGAGGCTTTCTGGAACCTAAAAGCCCGAGATGCCATGGGCCACATGGACGGGCCAAATGAAAGGCACGGGGAAACTGACGGAGGACAAGCGGACTCTCCCACCAAAGGATGTCCACAAATGCCCCTGGGATGGATGAAGTGGCCGCCACTCCTGCAAACCCCCCCTTGCTGAGACCTGGGTGCCACGAACGCCAGAGGAGTTCAGGCAGATATTTATTTATTTATTTTTATTTTATTTATTTTATTTGTCTGTCAAACATGTACAAGATAGCAGGTATAGGTATAAACATAAACATAATCAAAGTGAATACAGATAGATGAGGACAATAGGACAGTAGGACAGGGACGGTAGGCACGCTGGTGTGCTTATGCACGCCCCTTACAGACCTCTTAGGAATGGGGTGAGGTCGACAGTAGACAGTCTAAGGTTAAAGTTTTTTTGGGTTTGGGGAAGAAACCACAGAGTCAGGTAGTGAATTCCAGGCATTGATCACTCTGTTGCTGAAGTCATATTTTCTGCAGTCGAGTTTGGAGCGGTTTACATTAAGGTTGTATCTATTGTGTGCTCGTGTATTGTTGTGGTTGAAGCTGAAGTAGTCATTGACAGGTAGGACATTGTGGCAGATAATTTTATGAACTACATTTAGATCAGTTCTAAGGCGACGTAGTTCTAAGTTGTCTAAGCCCAAAATTTCAAGTCTTGTGGAATAAGGTATTCTGTTGCGAGTGGAGGAGTGGAGGACTCTTCTCGTGAAATATTTTTGGACTCTCTCAATTGTATTAATATCCAATATGCAGTGCGGGTTCCAGACAGGTGAGCTGTATTCGAGAATTTATTTTTATAAATTTATAATTTATAAATTTATAAATTTATCTATTTATTGACCAAGCAAGGAACCAGTACTGGTCCGGCCGAGTCTGGAAGCAGTCCCCACCCAATGGGAAGCGAGATGCCACTTAACCACAAGCAGCGCCACCATGCTCAACCACCTGCTTCAAATATGGCAAAAAATGCCACCCAGCCCCTGAATACTGAATAAAAACCCCAGCAAAGAAGGGAGATCACCCTCTTGGAGGAAAGCCAGCCAAAGCCATGCAGTGTGCCAAAGACCTGGCTTTGAAGAGCGGCAAGGTCATAGAGTTCCATCCCTCCTCGAAATCCGGAGGGGAACTCCGATCCCATCCAAAGATGATCCTGGGCCATCCGACAAAGGTCTCAAAGATAACCCCTTGGTAAGTGGACCAATTGAGCTGGTCACCCTGCCCCTAAAACTATTAATCCCCAGCTCGGGGAGGAAAGTCAAACTGAGGACCTTGCTAGACTTGGGGTGCACCAGATGCTTAATAAGCTCAACCCTGGTGAGAAAGCTGGGGTTCCATCTGAAAAGTTTAAAAAACCCAATTGCATCTGTCAGCTGGATGGGCCCGTTGCAGGCGGAGTCCCAGCCACATTTGCCACCAAGCCTCTGGAGTTAGCCATGGGGAGCCACACTGAGACTTTATAGTCTCACTTTTTTATAGTGGCACCTGGGATGGAATTGTCTTAGGGCTGATGTGGCTGAAATGATGGAACCCACAGGTGAACTGGAAGGAGGGACTTTTGAGATTCCAAAGAGGGGAACCAGCCCCCTGCTGCAGCAGCCACGAACAGGGAGATGGGCCAAATAAAGAAGCAGCCGCGGCCTTGAAAGGGCAAGCTGCTGCAGGGCATACCCTGAGAGTACTGGGACCTAGCTGAGGTGTTCAGTGAAGTGGGCTTGGATGAACTTCCTCCCCATCGACCCCCGGACTGCAAAATTGAGATTGTCCCTGGAGCTAAGCTGCCAAAGCCGAAACTGTATTCCATGACTCCCAGGGAACTGGAGGAGTTACGTGCCTTCATAGACAAGAACCTAGCCTGGGGCTTCATCCAACTGGCTAGACCCAAAGTAGCTGCCCAGTGTTGTTCTGGGAGAAGAAAGATGGGTCTCTTTGCTTGTGCATTGATTATAGGGGTCTGAATGCAGTGTGCATGGAAAACTCTCTCCCCCTCATGAAAGACAGGCTAGCCCACCTGTCCAAGGGAAAAGTCTTTTCTAAGTTGGACCAGAGTCAGAATTAAAGAGGGGGATGAGTGGAAAACCGCTTTTAACTGCCCCCTGGGATGATTCCAGTTTAACGTACTCCTTTTTGGACTGCAGGGGACCCCTGCCATGTTTATGCAGCTGATAAATGAGGTGCTCCATGAACACCTTTACAAGGGGGTTTTGGTGTACCTTGACAACATATTAATTTACACCAAAATGAAAGCGAAGCATGTGAAACTTGTCCATGCAGTCCTGAACAAACTCCACACTGCTAAGCTTTATGCAAAGCTCTCCAAATGCGAGTTACATAAGGAGAAAATAGACTATTTAGGCTATCGCATTTCCCATGAAGGAGTAGAAATGGACCCAGAGAAAGTGCGGGCAGTGATCAAATGGGCACCTCCCTGCACAAGGAAGCAACTACAGAGCTTCCTTGGCTTTGCCAATTTCTATAGGCAATTCATTCCAGCCTTTGCCCAAATTGCACTTCCCATCACTAACTTGCTAAAGACAAGAGGGGGTGACAAACTGAAGCCTAGCCAGCCTCTAAAGTGGATCATGGAATGCCAAGCTGCATTTGAAAAGCTAAAAAGACTTTTTTCCACCAAACCAGTGTTAAAACACCCAGACCGGAGAAACCTTTTGTCATCCAAGCTGATTCCAGCGACGTAGCAGTCGGAGTGTCCTACTCCAAGACAATGAGCAGGGCCAACTGCAGCCCTGTATGTACACCTCGAAAAAACTAACAGATACGGAGCAGCGGTGGGCACTGGGGAGAAAGAAGCCTATGCTGTCCGCTGGGTCATCCTCACTTGGCGCCATTTCCTGGAAGGGAGCAAGATTCCATTCCAGGTGTGGACTGACTGTAAGAACCTGGAAGTCCTCAAGACCCCAAGGAAACTGTCTCCTAAGCAAGTGTGCTGGGCCCAATATTTCCAGCATTTCAATTTCACCCTCTACTACCTTTTTGGGGTGTGGGGGGGAAACTTCCTGGGTGACACTTTGTCGAGACTGCTGCAATACAACAGCAGCAAACCAGAAATAGTTAAACCCTTACTTCCAGCTTCACAGTTAGCGGCATGAGTGATCACTAGGGCACAAACAAGAGGGGACCCCTCTCTGGACAATGCCACCACCCTAGCTTTTAAGCAAGCTTTAGTCGATGACAAGTGGTTCCTAAACCACAAAAACTCCTGCTCTATGAAGGATGGCCTGCCCTGGGTGGGGTGAAAACTGTACGTCCCAGCCAGTCAAAGATTAAAGCTCATGCAAACCTGCCATGACTCCAAAGTTGCAGGGTACTTTGGGTTTGTAAAGACCCAAAAGGCAGTTTACTAAAAAGGCAGTTTTGGTGGCCATCCCTCAAGAAGGACATTGAGAGCTACGTCGCCAGCTACACTATTTGTGCTTCTACTAAAAGACGACAAGGGAAAATGCCTGGCCTCTTACAACCAGTAGCCGAACCTTCAGAACCCTAGAGAGAAATCTCCATGGACTTCATCGTAGAGCTACCCGAAAGTGCAGGAAACACTGTCATTTGGGTAGTGACGGATCTGTTCTCAAAACAGGTCCACTTCATTCTATGCCAGAAAATCCCTACAGCTAAAGCACTAGCTAAACTGTTCCCAAACCATACTGTATATATCACTTACATGGTGCCCCACAGAGGATAATTTTAGATTGCAGGGTCCAGTTCACCTCAAAGTTCTGGAGGGCATTCCTGGCCCTTCTGGGGACTGATCAGGGATTGAGTTTGAGTCATCATCCGCAATTGAATGGTGGATCAGAATGCATGAACTCAATCCTGGAACAGTACCTGAGATGCTTCATAAACTACCAACAAGGCGATTGTGCCTCCTACCCTTCGTGGAGGTCGCTTACAATAATGTGGTCCATACCCGCACCGGATTCACCCCCTTCCATGTGGCCACTGGTCAGGACTTTAACCCGATGCCAGAGCTTCCAGCTGAAGAACCCACC
Source organism: Thermophis baileyi (assembly GCA_003457575.1). NCBI lineage: Eukaryota > Metazoa > Chordata > Lepidosauria > Squamata > Dipsadidae > Thermophis > Thermophis baileyi. The sequence goes on from QLTV01001119.1 coordinate 3,728,899, forward strand.
ATACACTCCCTGAAGGAGTGGATAGAGCAGCTACGAAACACATGGCCAGTAGTATGCAAAGCCTTAGACCGGGGGTCGGCAACCTGCGGCTCTGGAGCTGCATGCGGCTCTTTGGGCCCTCTGCTGTGGCTCCCTGTCCCACAACTGGCTGTCCCCGCCCCTTGCCCTCCCCTCCCAGTCATTCTCGCCTGGCCTGAGAAGGTAAGGGTGACGGTGGGGGATGGAGAAGTGGCTGGAGCTGATTCTCCGGCATCTCACTCTTCCTGGAGCTTCTTCCAGCCCTTGTGGTGCTGGGCAAGGCTCGGTCACTTGGGGAGATGCGCAAACAGATCGGCCCCCCGAGACACTGGCCCGACCCGGCCGTGACCGACGCCGGCCTCACTAACATGCCGGGCATGACTCGGTTGCTTGCTCTTCACCCCAAGACACTGGCCCAACCTGGCCGCGACCGACGCCGGCCTCGCTAACATGAGGGCTGGCGGGGTGGGAATGGGATCCGGGAGGATGAGATGACAGAAAGGGCTGGGCAGCGGCTTTAAAGCCGCGGCTTTAAAACATGCATGAGTGTGTGTGTGTGTGTGTGTGTGTGTGTGTGTGTGTGTGTGTGTGTGGTGAACCCCTGGCCTCTGTGGTGGGGCCGGGAAGTTGTGCACAAGTGGGGAGACCCTCCTCAAACGAGTGCCCGCCCACCCCAAGCACGCCTTTGCTGCACTTTGGCCGAGCCCGGCCACTCACTTGAGGAGGGTCTCCCCGCTCATGCGCACCCTCCCGGCCTTGCCACAGCTGGCCAGGGGGTCATGAGAAGGAGGGGGAGGAGGAGGAGGGTCGCCGGAGCCTTAGTGCAAAAATGAAGTGTCACATTTGTGCCCAAGGCAGCCCTCGCCTCCTGCTGCTTCGGGCTGGATCTTGCGCCCGCTGCGCTTGGCCGAATAGCTGCGGGGGGGGGGGACATGGCAAGGCAATGGCCAGAGGCTTAGTGCAGGAGCAAAATGGCCCTGTACTTGCCTTCATGCCACATTTGCACTCAAGGCAGCCCTTGCCTCTGGCCGCACAAGGGGGAAGGAGAGAGATGAGAGAGAGAAAAGGGAATTATCAGATCCCCTTTTCTCTCTCTCATCTTTCTATCTTTCGTGCGCACGTGCACACACACAAGCAGGATACCCTCCTGGGCCGGGCTCACGGGGCAGCAACGGTGACTCCTCCTCCCGCTGCCGCCACTGCACACCCAGGTGAGTAGCCAGCTGCACTGCGCTGCGCTGGAGAGCCAGAACTCTTCCCTCCGTGCATTCGGCGGCAGCAGCAGCTGCCCCTCCCTTCCTGAGCCGCCACAAAGGGGACTGCGGCTGGCGCTGAGCTGCCCGCAAAGGATGCGGAATCACAAAAAAGGGGCGCTAGGGTGATTTCTCTCTCTTGCCCTAGCGCCCCTTTTTGCGTCCTTTGTGGGCAGCTCAGCGCCAGCCACGGTCCCCTTCATGTCAGAGCGAAGCGCCACATTTCTGCTCAAGGCAGCCCTCGCCTCCCACCCCTTCGGGCTGGAGCTCACGCCCACCGCGCTCAGGCAAAGAGCTGTGGGGGGGGGCAATAGCTGGAGTGCAGGAGTGAAGAGAGAAGGGGGAGAGGGAGAGGAAAGAGAGAAACAAATGAGAAAGAGAGAGAGAGAGAGAGAGAGAGAGAAGGGGAGAGGGAGAGGGACAGAGAAATGAGAGCTGGAGGGAGAAAATGAGAGAGAGGAAAGAGAGAAACAAATGAAAGAGAGAGAGAGAAGGGGAGAGGAGAGGGAAAGGGACAGAGAAATGAGAGAGAGCTGGGGAGAGAATGAGAGAGGGAAAAGAGGGAAACAAATGATAAGGAAGAGAAAGA
>QLTV01001119.1:3732843-3745855 GCA_003457575.1 Thermophis baileyi
ATGCTGAATTCATCTAGTGTGAGAGTTGTGGCCTGCATTCCTGGCATTCCTCCTGACTGTTTGAATTATTGTCGTGCTTCTGTGTGCTTATCTTGTCTTGCTGGAATTATTGCCATGATTCTTCGCTTCTGGGACTCATTATCTTGCCCTGCTGGAGTGATTGATTGCAGTCATTCTGCTTACAGCATTTGGACTGGGGTATCTGCAGCCAGAAGCTGCTGCAGGTTTGTGGGAGAGCTTTTCTCCAGGCCGGAAAGTAAACGGGACATTGGGGGCAAAGTTGGTGCCAATAAAGGGACTCATACCGGTTCTCTGGCTGTGTTGCCTTTGTGCCACACTGCGAGTCATCACACCCTCCTTGTTTCTTTTCTTCCTGATGGATCTCTCCTTCTCCTAGGGGGGAAGCATGTCAGGTCTCTATAGATCCCTATTGGGATGCTGCCATTCTGGTGGGAGTGGGCCTGGAGGACATTTTATGATCTTTCCTGTTTCTGGTCTTTCCTTTACTTTGATGCACCTTCTTGGGAATGGGAGGGGAGAGGGATGAGCCTGGGGCCATCTGTTTTGTCTCAGCTACAGAGGAACGAGCAAGCGTCACCTGAGAACAATTTCTTATCACCTTCTCAGCTCGAAGTTCTTGCAACAACTTCACACCTGTGGATTGGCTCACCTCGGAGTGGACAGACGGAAGAGGTTTCTACATCTTTTAACCAAATGGTTTTGAGTGGGAACTTCAGATCCTGCCTACTCTTCGTGCTATCACTATCTCCCAATAAAAGTTCCTTTTGAAATGCTGCTTGTTTCAAGAGTTCTGCTTTCTTGAGGGAATAGGAGAGGCAAGTCCTTACAGGAACATAAGTAAATTATCAGGTCTGAAATTCATCTTCAAATGGGATTCAGTGATATTTTAAAAAAAAACTGACACTGCTTCTGCCATGGGTATTTTGGCCAGGAAATGTGGCTTTACTCTGATCAGGGCTGCAGGAAAAAGCAGAGTTAGGACTTTCTGTAACTCTTTGCTGACATCTAGGAATCATCTGAGGTTTTCTAACTCAGGTTTGCCAATTTCAGTTGTTTTCCTCCCTGAGTATTCTCTGAGTGGAAAAGCTGGCTATAAACTTATTTGCATACATCCAAATTTAAAAGTATATTTTTAGAGTGCAGTTAATGTTTTGATTTTGATCCCATTTTTGCTGCTACAATGTGTTTCCATGACTATAAATAAATAAATCTCTCTTTATTATCACCATAAAAAAGAAACAAATGAGTATTTTTCATTCAAGGCTTCTGGATGTATAATATCCAGCAAACTCCCATCCACTATGAAATTTTTGGCTCTGATCCTTCTAAGTTAGTAATTTCTTTCACAGGTACCCATTGCTAACCATGCTGCTAGCCAGATAGTGAAAGTCATCTAAAAATATATAAAGGATGGAGTTTGTATTACAATATCATGACATTTCATCTCTTGCCCACCCCTCATACTAATAATGTATTTATTTCTATACATATCATATGTTCAATTTTAAAGGGAAAAACTCTAAAATTTGATTGCCCCCAGGAGGTGCCTTCTCTGCTGTGGTGCTCACCTTATGCTCTCCATGCTCTCTCTTTGATAAGCTTCCATCTGTTACTTCTTGTCCAGATTTAGATGCTTTGGAAATAGATTGAGCCTCTCCTTTCTGTGATAGCCCCTCAAATATTGGAACACTGCTATCATGTCACCCTAGTCCAGCGGTTCTCAACCTGTGGGTCACGACATCTTTGGGAGTCAAATGGCCCTTTCACAGGGGTCGCTGCATGTGCTAGCCTGCCATCTTGGTGCCACCGTCAGCAGGGGTGAAATGCTCCCGGTTCGGCCGTGCCTGCAGGTCGCCGGACAGCCGGTAGCGATGGAAGCAGGAGACTCCGCCCAGACACCGCCATTTGGGTTCTTTTACCCTCTGCGCATGCACAGAACGCTTTGCACATGCGCAGAGGGTAAAAGAACCCAAATGGCGGCGTCCGGGCAGGTGGGCGAAGTCTCTTGCTTCCGTCGCTACCAGCTGTCTGGCAACCCACAGGCACGCCCGAACCGGGAGCATTTTACCCCGGTGCCACGCCCCCTTTGTCACCTCATCGTGCATGGGGAGGGGGCGGGGTGGGGGTCACGGTGGCGGGGCGGGGGTCGTGGGGGGGGGTCGCAGCATTAGGAAGGTTGAGAACCACTGCCCTAGTCCTTCTCTTCATTAGACTAGATGTACCCAGTTCCTGCAACCATTCATCGTATGGTTTAGCCCCCAGCCCTCTTATTATCTTTGTTGTCTTTCTCTGCATTCTTTCTAGAGTCTCAACATCTTTTTTATATTATGGTGATCAAAACTGGACACAGTATCCAAGTGTGGTCTTACTATTCAACATCTACATGAAACCATTGGGTGAGATCATCCGTCACCGTGGACTGAGATATCAATATGCTGATGATACTCAGCTGTATATTTCCGCCCATGGTGAGTTAAGCAATGCTGTGACCTCCCTCTTGCAGTGCTTGGAGGCTGTTAGGGGCTGGATGGGGAGCAATGGATTGAAACTGGACACTGGCAAGACTGAGGAGCTCTGTGTTTGGGGTTCTTTGGCCCATGGAGAATTGCCACCTTTGGTCTTGGATGGGGTGGAACTGCCCCAAACAGACCCTGTGTGTAATCTGGGGGTTCTCCTGACTCGCAACTCCTGCTCAAAGAGCAGGTGACAGTTGTGGCTAGGAGGGCCTTTGCGCAACTGTGGGTTGTGCGCCAGTTCCACCCTTTCCTGTGGAACAATCCCTACTCATGGTCACTCATTTCTTAGTCACCTCCCACCTTGACTATCGCAAGGTGCTCTACATCCGGAAGCTCCAGTTGGTGCAAAATGCAGCGGCCCGCATGGTTTTGTGCAGACCTCGGTGTGCACATGTATTACCTCTCCTGTGGATTGGTTGCTGATTTGCTTCCGGGTGCAATTCAAGGTGCTGGTTGTCACCTTTAAAGCCCTTCATGGCTTGGGACCAGGTTATCTGAGGAACATCTCTTGCCGATCACATCTACTCGACCCACTAGAGCGGGGAGGCAAAAAATGTTGCGGGTCCTGTCCCCTAAGGATCCATAAGAAAGGCCTTCTCTGTTCTGGTCCAAGTGTAGGATTGCTTTTCTCAGACAAAACTCCACGCAAACAGGAAAATCATGCAGATTACGTTTATTGTCTGGCATTCTCATATCATAGATTTACAGTTGAGATGAAATTCCTCAGAGCATATATTCATAATCTGTCCCATTACACGTAGGTGAAAAGAGATTCATTTCTCCCCATCTTCCGGCTGTTGCATGGTCCTTTGTTAAGACTTAAAAATGCCCACTGGTCAGCAAGGCACAATTACCCAGCAGCAGAGGTATAGCTCGATGGCCAATAAGAACACACAGATGTGGTCACATGTCATGGACTACATTACCCAGAGTGCAATCTCCTACTACATTCCCCATAATGCAATCCCTTAAAGAAACAGCTCTTAATCCAAGCTAAAATATCCTTCTAGTCTATTAGCACACTCCCCACCTGGAATTATAAAATTCCACTACTAACTAACAAATTAACTAAGGTAAACAAAGGTATAGCATAAAACAATACAACTTAACTATCTAATTGACTAAAGTAAACAAAGCATAACATCAAACAATGCAAACAATGAGGTAGATACAAGGCATGCAAAGCTTGAGGTTCAATCTTCGAGTTCAGTCTTCTTTCTCAGCAGTACCAGGTCGGTGATTGGTCTGGTGTAGAGCTTCTTGGCGAAAGTCTTTGAGCCACGGCATGAGTCTTGTGGCTTCGCGACCTGAACTTCAACTTGGCAAACTAGTCCATCAGAGCTGGGTAGAACCTGGTGCACAAGTCTCCATTGTTGTTTATACCAGTCCTTAGGAATGAAGTTCCCTTCTGGTGCTGGCCATTCACCTGTCTTCTGTGTTAACAAGGTGGCTGGTGCGAGGATAGTTGGATTCTCAGGATCCGAAGAAAGTGGACCCAAAGGTCGAGCGTTGATGATAGCTGACACTTCTGCCATAAGGGTGGTGAGGATCTTATGCGTCAGGGTAGGTGCCTTTGTAAACATGGAGTCAAAGATTTTACGGGCTACGCCGATCATTCTTTCCCATGCTCCTCCCATATGGGACGCATGAGGAGGGTTAAATGTCCATACACAGCTTTGGTTATGAATATAGCCTAGCACCACCTTGCTATCCATGTAGAAGGTAGTGGGTTGTAGTTCAAGGTCTATTGTTTTGGTTATCAGGTCTGCGAGTTCTACAGCCAGTACGGCGCCGCAGAGTTCCAATCTTGGTACGGTGTGACCTTGTTGTGGTGCTAGCTTCGCCTTTCCCATGACGAATCCGACGTAAATGTCGCCCTACCCGCCGTAGATTCTGACGTATGCCATGGCTGTTATTGCCTGTGTGGACGCATCTGAGAAGACATTGCAGCTCTTTTTTCATTGCGGTGGTGGGTGAGATGGGAACATACGTGCATGTTCCCATGTACGCTGACGCTTTGAAGACTACTCAGGGAGGTACGCCATGACTCCCATTTTTGCTTCTGCTCTAATGGAAGCGGCTCATCCCAATCTTTGGTGCTTTGGGAGAGCGTCCATAGAAGGAGCCTCCCTTGGATAGTTACAGGCACAGCAAACCCTAGAGGGTCGAAAAGACTGTTCACTGTCGACAGAACTCCTCTCCTTGTGAAGACGGTCTTCTGAGCTGGGGCTCTGAAGGTAAAGACATCCTTCTTCAAGTCCCAACACAGACCGAGACTCCGTTGGACAAGAGGGGTATCGGTGCCAAAATCGAGGTCTTGTAATTCCTTGGCGTGGTCTTCAGGATTGAAGGCTTTTAGCACTTCTTCACTATTGGATGCTATTTTGTGCAGCCTGAGGTTGGCTACCGCTAGCATCTGGCGTGTTCTTTTCAATAGGTCTATGGCCTCTGTTGGGGTAGGTACAGATTTTAGACCATCATTGACGTAGAAGTCTCGTTCCACGAAGCGTCTGGCATCTGTATCGTATTTGGCTTCGCCTATGCGAGCAGTGTGTTGTAGGCCATAGTTGGCGATTGTAGGGGACGAACCATTCCCAAAGACGTGCACTTGCATTCTATACTCTGTGATCCGTTGATCGTGCTGTTTGTCGCTGAACCACAGGTAACGCAGGTAATTGCGAAGATCTTCCCTGACAAGGAACGAGAAAAACATCTGCTGGATGTCAGCCATGATGGCTATGGCTTCCTTTCTGAAGCGAATAAGCACACCTAACAGACTGTTGGTAAGATCGGGTCCTGTAAGAAGGACTTTGTTCAGAGAGAGATTTTGGAACTGTGCGCTTGCGTCGAAGACCACTCTTATCTGACCTGGCTTTTGTGGATGGTACACTCCAAAGAATGGCAGGTACCAGCATTCTTCATCTGTTCTCATGGTTGGGGCAAGTTTGGCGTGTTTGTTCTGGACCATCTTGTCCATGAACTCCACCAGATGAGCTTTCATTGCAGGCTTCCTGTTCATGAGTCGTCTCAGACTGAAGAGGCGAGAGAGAGCTTTCTCATGGTTGTTAGGCAGGCGCTGTCTGGGTGTGCGAAAGGGCAGTGGGGCAACCCAACTTCCGCTAGCATCCCATTGAAGTTCCTTTTCCATGAGCTGCAGAAAGTTTTTGTCCTCTATTGACATGGCTAAGTCATTGTCCTCTTTGGTGGTCTGGAACACCGTCGCTCCTAGGACAGGGTTGTCTGTTGAAGTCGTGAAGTGTTCTTGCCATGGCTTCAAATGGGATGCTCTGCCATTACTGAGAATGGTGGTTGCAAAGACATTGACCTGGATTGGGGCCTGCAGCCGATCGACACAGACTGTTCCTAAGATGGCCCATCCAAGTGCAGTTTTGAGGCCAATTGGAGAGCCTTCTGGGCCTGTAATCTGTGCCTTTTGAGGGAAAGCTTGGGGGGCATCCACTCCTAACAAGAGCAGGATTTCGGCTTTGGGGTCTAGGGCAGGAAAGAGATTAGCTATGTGTTTCAGGTGAGGTATATTGTTTACTACCTCTGGTGTCGCAATCTGACTGCAATTATTTGGTAAAGCATCCCATTCTAGCAATGGCGGCAGTGTGAATTTTGCACTCCCATCTAACAATTCTATGCAGAATCCATTTACTTTCCTCCCCGCCGTGTGCTGGTACCCAGTGCACGTTGATATCGTGAAATGCGTTTCTTCAGTGTGGATGTCAAAGAGGTCGAAGAATGCTGACCTGGCTAATGATTGATTGCTTTGCCTGTCCAATATTACATACATCTTCACGGCCTTTTCTGGGCATCCAGCTGGGTAGACTTTAGCTAGGCAGATCTGGTGGCATGAGCGAGGGGATGGTGAGTCACCACATACTGACGTGCAGTTGACACTTGTCGTCTGAGTCTCCGTAGTCGTAGTTGGAGGAGAAGTAGGAGTTGACCGTGGAGCAAGAGTCGACCGTGGATAAGGAGTCGACTGTGGATAAGGAGTTGACCGTGGATCAGGAGTCGGCTGTGTTGTCGATTCAAAGTCGGGATGCAAAGTGATTGGGTGTTGGCTACTCCTGCATAGGATGCATTGCACCTGCGCTGTGCAGTCATTGGCCATGTGTTCCTTTGAATCACAGCACTTGAAGCAGACTCTGTGTTCCCTGCTCAGATCCTTTCTTTCATTTAGGGACTTCCTCCGGAATTCTCTACAAGCATTCAGAGTATGCGGGGACTTGTGGAATGGACATAATAGATGTTTATGTGTTGTCAGAGGGGTATGTTGAGCCCTTCTCGGTGGTTGCTCATCTGTGTTGGACAGGGTAGAGACCTGTGTTGGACAGGGTAGAGACCTGTGTTTTATGCACAGATACGAAGGTTTTTCCCTTCGCAGTGTGCAATGGATTCTTCGTCGAACTGGAGTTATGGCTGGTCCTTTTGGCAGCTGGGGACCATTTTTCTCCAAGGTTGATATTTCGCGGGTCGTTGTATAGCTTCGTTAGGTGGGCAACAAATTCTTCAAGGGCGGCGAAGGGAGGGTCTTTGCCTTGGTTCTGCGACCTGTAATTGTCAGACAACTTGATCCATTCTTCAATCAGCGCTCTGGTAGTTTTTTAACTATTGACATCTGCGTCCTAAACTGGTCGAGACAGATAAGTCCCGTCAAGGCGGGATCTTTTTGTGCCGACCGCACTTATTTAAGCAAGGAAGAGAAATCCCATAGCTCGTAAGTATCGCTGAAGCTGATGCCAGGGAAGTTGTTGACACTGTTCTGGTCCAAGCGTAGGATTGCTTTTCTCAGACAGGTAAAACTCCACGCAAATGGGAAAATCATGCAGATTACGTTTATTGTCTGGCATTCTCATTTCATAGACTTACAGTTGAGATGAAATTCCTCAGAGCATATATTCATAATCTGTCCCATTACATGTAGTTGAAAAGAGATTCATTTCTTCCCATCTTCTGGCTGCTGCATGGTCCTTTGTTAAGATTTAAAAATGCCCGCTGGTCAGCAAGGCACAATTACCCAGCAACAGAGGTATAGCTCGATGGTCAATAAGAACACGCAGATGTGGTCACATGTCATGGACTTCATTACCCAGAGTGCAATCTCCTACTACATTCCCCATAATGCAATCCCTTAAAGAAACAGCTCTTAATCCAAGCTAAAATATCCTAGTCTATCAGCACATTCTCCATGGTGGCTCCCTCCTTCTGGAACATCATCCTGCTGGAAATTAGACTGGCCCCCACTCTAACACTCTTTTGGAAGGCCCTGAAGATGTGATTTTGCCAATGGGCCTACGGAACCCAGAGCAGGATAGAGCCATTAAACGGCTTGTATGAATGTGTGTTGTCCCCGGGGTGGGAGTCGGGTGTTATTTTTTTTATTTTTTTTATTTTTTATTTTTTTATTTTTTTTATCTCTTTTATTTCTTTTATATTGTGCTTTTATGTCCTGTAAGCTGCCTTGAGTCGCCATAGGCGGCAATATAAATTTTCTAAATAAATAAAAAAGAGGGTGAAGATGAGTTACTTTATAGAACTGAACCTTCTAGATTGGGTGTTTTACCACTCTGGTTTAGGAATTCAGATTATAGTGAAACTATTTTGAGGGACAAAGACAAGAAACCTGCACAACTCCCTCCCACATTCTCCAAAAAGACTGATGTTAAGAAATGGAAGACTCAAACATCTTAGAGGTATTTCCCTTTCAGTGAAATAATTACATTAATGTTTGAATGTTTTCATAAGCCATAAACAGCCTGCTCTCTTTTCCAATGCAAGCTCCAGAAGACAGATTCCCAGGAATAAACGTCTCTTACAACAATCCAAAATGCAATCAAATAATTGAAGACTACCTTTGGTGAGGGTCATTGCTGTTCAGAAAATTAGCACCATTTGCAGAGAAGACAAAAGGCAACAATACTTTATTTTTCATTCCAAATTTGGGAGAAGTATGGTATAGACACTTATCTCTTTATCTTGCTACCCATTTACAATATTTTGATATAAGCTTTATAAAGTTCTTGTACATTGGTAAGCTTTAAAATCAATAGGATATTACACACAAAACAGAAGGAATCATAGGAACAATGACAATAAGACTATCAAGATGAGCTTTAAGGTCCAAAGCTTGAGCTACTATGGTAATAGTAATTAAGAACTGTGGCTATGCCCAACTTTTGCAAAATAGCTAACCCACTCATTGATTTAACTAAAAATGTTAAATCCAATGAAATAATATAGAGGAATGTATGGCAGGCTTCATTTGATTAGCTGAAGGCAACAGCTTTCCTGTGCTGAAAACATAAACTATGGCCAACTATTTAACTTTTGTTACAAATGTTTCAAAGATATTTGCACTTAATCTGAGACAACCTGATTTGGTCCAGGTCACGTGGCAATTTTTCCATAGTGTTTATCAGGAAAATGTTATTAGAGAGGGAATTATACTAAATGTATTGAAAAAGGAGTACTATGCCTGGCTATGCTTGGAAAATGTATGGAGGGGGGGATGAAGGGTTGCTCTGAACTGGAAACAATTCAATCAGACTCAACACATTGCTTTTTGACAAACATAGTGGCTTTTACTCCCTAATCTGGGGTAAAACTGGGCTGATTGACAAATAATTTTTTGAGTCTAAAAATTACTGTCCTTTTTCAGGTGAGGCAGGGATAGGATTGAGGCTGAGAGTGTTAAGGATTTTTTTTTCCCCAGCAAGGGGTGTGAAAAAGCAAAATGGCTGGCAAATGTTTTAAGCGCTCAGAATGGGATACAGTATTTGAGGTAAAACTGTCCAGTGCAAAATAAAATAGAATGGTTATTTCTGATTTCTGAATGTCTGTGGAGATTCTCAGTCACCAAGATCATATTTTCTGAAATATGCTTTATCCAAAAGGCAACAGGACTGGTTTTTTTCCTTGAGGAAGAAGAACAAAATATTTCGTTTCTCGTTCAATAAACTTCATCAGTTCTGATGGTGAGGGGGATGGAAAGATAGGTATTGACACTAAAAAAAGTGACTTATGACCGTTTTTCACACTTCCGACCATTGCAGCATCCTCATGGTCACGTGATCAAAATTCAGACGCTTGGTAATTGACTCATATTTATGATGTTTTGCAGAGTCCTGGTGTCACGTGATTACCTTTTGTGACCTTTTGACAAGCAAAGTCAATGGGGAAGCCAGATTCACTTAACAACCATTGTACTAACTTAACAATTGGAATGATTCACTTAACAACTGGGGCAAGAAAGGTAATAAAATGCGGCAAAATTCACTTAACAACTATCTTACTTAGCAACAGAAATTTTGGGCTCAATTGTGGTTGTAAGTCGAGGACTACCTGTATTGTTGATACTTCAAAAACTTGATTTGTTTATTGTATTGTATTTTATTTTTTGAAGCCACATTATACTACTGAGTCATAAATGGCCTGCAACCAATGATAGTTTAAGATCTTTTTTTTCCAGATATGATTGGCAAGCCAGAATCCCTATTTGGTGCCAAGGTTTTTAATTTCTGCACTAAGGGATGAACTCTGCATTTGTTTCTTTTAATTTTAATTTCATTTTGTTATTTTCATCCCATTTCTGCAAACTGCAAACTAGATTTTTGTTTTATTTCAATCCTGCACAGTTATGTATCATTTGTACATCAGATGACCATTTTCTCTATCACATAATTCAGATCATTAATGAAAATATAAAAGAATGCTGGCCCCATTCTTGTGGCCTCCCACTAAATACCTTGTTCCAGTTTAATGAGAAATCTTTGAGAAATGCTGTGTATTATTTTCAGGCCCTTTGTATATCCATTCAGTTGTCATATCCTCCAGCCCAAATCTAGTTTTCTAATCAGAAAGTCATAAGATTCTTTCTCAGATACTTTGCTGAATAACATTTGTTATATTGTCTGCAGCATTTCCAAACAATGAAAAAAGAGATAACTTGGTTAAAAAAAGAAAGATTCACTTACCAAATCCATGTTCATTTCTGACAATTGAAAATGATAAGATCAATTCTCTTTTGAATTGAGCTTCACATCTGGTGACTATACAGAAATATCCATATCCAGGCAATTTTCCTGGCAACAATACAAAAATGCCCTTTTTAAAGACTCTTTTTTTGTCTTCTCATTCTTCACTCCAGCCCTGGGATCTTCTAGTACTCTCCCTTTCAAGCCTTAACAATCTCCAGTTCAGCTTAGCTTTTGAAGACTAGCCAAGGTCTGCTGGATGTTCCTTCCTTCTCCCAGTTGTTTCTCCTGACATTTATTATGCTGTCAGTTTATTTAAAGCAAATATCAATAGTTTGAGCCAGGCAGGATTGAGCTAGATAAACTTCAAGTTCTCTTCCAAACTTTTCATTCCATGAATTTGTGAATGCTACTTTTTTGAAGCATTTGAAGCAAATACACACATTTGAATACAGTCAGTTTTAATTTCTCTTACATTCAAAATTTTCAGCACTACATTATCAGTTTTTCAGTTTCTGCCACAGTATTTCCATTTTCTTGCCTAAATCATCTCTATTAGTTAGTCTGAGATCAAGGATAATTGCTCTTCCTGTGCTTTCCACCACAGACTCCCAGTTGATATTAAGGAATTAAATTAATCCTTTATCAATAAATCTACTATTATTCCTAGTAATAAAGGCAGGATAAACAACAACAACAACAACAACAACAACAACATAATTGAAACAAAGAATAACTGAGCATCTAGAACAGCACAAAAACATCAGTATAAGGCTGCCTGCATTGAAGCTTGTTCCAAAGAAACAGCTAGCACAAGCGTTAAAAGATGCAAATACTGCAATATCAAGTATAAGCACCAACTCACTGCAAGAAACAAACCAACTAATGTACAGCATGAATGCAGTTATAATTGAATACCTGGGATGCAAAATCAACAACGAAGAAAAAAAACCAAACAGTGCATTACAAAACAACAACGGAAGATTAGACTGGAAAATAAGATCAGCAAGTTGAGATCAGACACAAGCAAGCTAGAACAGATGAAAGAAAAGAAGCTGAAGAACAAGAAGACCAAAGAATACCTAATCAAGAAGTATCACTTAGAAACAAGGAAGATCAAAGAAGCACTGGAAATAATAAAGCAGCAAATAACAGCTATAGCTAAGGAGATCAGCAGATATGAAGCTTGAATTGCAAATTATAGGCAGAGCCTCCAATTTCAATCCAATCAGAACCGTTTCTACCAATCCATCAATGGAGAAACTGCAGTGAATCAGTACCTGACAAGGAAGAAGCAGTGCAGTTCTGGGCGCAGATATGGGATAACCCAAAGAAATACAACAAAGATGCAGCTTGGTTAAAAGAGGTGGATAAGAATAAAAAAGACATTGAAATGAAAGACTTAGTAATAACAGCAGAAATGGTAGAGAAAAGAGCAAGGAAGATCAAGAATTGGTCAGCACCAGGTGAAGATGAACTGCATGGTTTTTGGTTGAAACATCTAACTGGTATACCCAGTCGTTGCCAAGCAGCTTAACAAGGAGGTGAAATTGAAGAGTGACTAACATCTGGGAAAACCTACCTGATAATGAAAGATCCAGTAAAAGGGGCAGTTTTATTTTTTAATATTGTAAGCTGCCCAGAGTTACCGTGTGGCAAGATGGTCAGCTAATAAATTTTACAAACAAGCAAACAAATAAATATGGAAACAAAAATTGATACAATGGCCTGCCCCCGAACCTTTCTGCTTTTCCTGAAATAATTTATTAAATTAATATTACCTATTCATCAAGTAAGCATCAAACTAGGAACTCAAGCTAAAGCACCAACTCAGTCTCCTAAAAAAGGCAGCTGTTGCGACTTTACTTTTTCTTTTTTAAGGCAAAGACAATATACTCTCTGTGACACCAGCCTCTATGAGCACCTCATTAAAAATAAAAAATAAAAACATAAAATGCCCATGTAACATATTCAGGGAATTCTCATCACTTCACTCTGGTTATAAAAATAACCCCAAAGATTGTAAGATGGCTGCTGCCACATGTGCAAAGGTAATGCTTCTGCATGAATTTAAGATGAATAATGCTTCTGTGCTTCATAATGATGTTAACAAACAATTTCTACCCCATACTGGCGAATTAACATTGGGTTCACTCAAGAGGCTTTGAATCTATAATAATTACTAGGATCTCTGTATAAACTCAATTATATCCATCTGTCAGTAGTTTTAGGATGAAACTAACGGTAAATTATAATACATAGTACTTACAACAATTTATCTCTATTAGTTTATTATATTGGTTTAATCTGCCATTTTATATATATTGCCTTGTTAAACATTAAACATTTGCCTAACAAGGCAAGTGGCCCAGGTTCTAATCCCATAAGGGTGTGGCTAGCTGATGAGAGCTAAATAGCTTGAAATAGATCTATACTAGTCTCCCTTTATTTATGTAAAAATATGTAACATATATATATATTTATATGGTATAT
>QLTV01001119.1:3753229-3767481 GCA_003457575.1 Thermophis baileyi
CAGTAGAGCGAAGATTGCTTCTCTGGGTTGACCGTTCTGCAGACGTTGCTTTCTGTAAGGAACGCCTCTACGTCTAACTTAAGAAAGCGAGAACTTCTGAGCAAATGTAGTTCAAAAGGATCTTTTATTAAGCAGAAGTGAAAGCATTCCATTCAAAGCAACGTCTGAATACCCTTAGGCAAAGCAGGTAGAGTTAAAGCAGTAGAGACCCCTCCCATTAGCCAGAATGCAGATTCTAGCCAATACACAAGTGTGAAAATGTTTTCTTTATCAACTGCTCTGGGAACCGGATAAACATACATTTCTCTGACCATCTTCTGTTATCCTTTGAAGTAAAACATCCCACATTGCTCCTCATAAACCTTCTCCAAAAGTGAAGAGATCTCAGGATGTTTGGCGCCTGGGCATGGATTGTAAATCGTCCATTGACACAGGCAATGCTAATAAATCAAACCCAAGACCCCCCCTTCTCTCAACTGAATGGCACGATCACTCTTTGGGATCTGACAAGACCAATGTTAGTATACAGGTAGTCTTCGAGATAGAGCCGTAATGGAGTCTGCCTATTATGGTCACATGTTGCAACAGCTGTTAGGTGAAGCATCCCACCTAACAACCCCCCTATCCCTGTTGTCCCCAATGAATCATTAAATGAATGCCCGGGGAGCTTCTGGGGGAGTGGAGGCCCTTTAAGGTCTAGCACAGGGCCAGGCCCACCTGCCCTGGCCCTCCCAAGGCCTCCCCCACCCCAAGACACCCTGTGCAATGCTTCCCCCGGATCTCCACAGGCCTTTTCCCACTGGTCCCACCACAACAAGCCAAAAACCTTTCTCCTCACTTACCTTTTGAAGAGCTCCAAGGCCTTCCAGAGTACTGGAATTGATTGCTTCTTTGTGCAGCTGCATAATGTGGTTCTGGAAGTGGACGTCATTTTGTCCTACCCACAAAATGGTGGCTTTCAGGTTGCTGCTGTGTGGCCCAGGAACAAACTGCCTTAATGAGATCTGTACAGCTTTGCAGAAGCTTTCTTGACCTTTCACAGCCTGGCACATTCAGCTCTAGCTGATTGCTACTGAAATAGCACTGGTGTCAGGGTTCCAAGTAACACCCTCAACCAAGTAAGACTCCAAGGCAGGCAGTTCCTCAAAGTTCCATTGTATTAGAGATGTCATATTGGCACATCTGGGAAAACCCGAATCTGAAAGCTCCCGGGTTTTCCCCACCCAAAGGAAAGTCAAAGTCCCATCCCTTGAACCCACATGTCCATCACATGGTCCAATCAATCCACCATCCCAACTGGAGATGGCTCCCAGTCACGCCTTTCCAGGTGCAGGCTGAACGTCCTTGACTCTCAAAGAAAAGAATGTTGTTATGGCTAAATGTCCCTACCAATTCCATGCAACACCCCTCCCACTTTCCCACAGCACTAAGTGTGGCAGCCCTGAAGAACCAAAGAAAAAGATGGCCTCCAGGGCTGACAGGCTGCCCCCCTCAACCGATGATTGTGTCCTGCAACGAGAGGAACATAGAAGGTTAATTCAGTCAGTCCCAAACCACCTCCCCCCCAGGAGGAACCTTTGCCTTATCAGGGAATTTATCATGGAATTGCTTTACTAGCCTATCTGCCTTTACATCCCAGATCTTAACCCAGGTAGCCTCAGAAAAAGGGTATCCTTTCCAATGAACTAAATATTGTAATTGACCCCTATGTAATCTAGAATCTAAAATTCTCTTAACCTCATAATGGGTCTCCCCTTGCACCACTATGGGCTTGGGTGCTGGTTGAGTCTGTGGCCTCAATCTTTAACTGACTGAAGGCTTTAGCAAGCTGCAGTGAAAGACTGGATGCATTTTCCTTAGTATGCGTGGGAGGTTAAGTTGAACTGTTACTGGGTTAATTACTTTCACTATTGGAAAAGGCCCTAAGAATTTAGGTCCCAGCTTCTTACTGGGTAATTTTAATTTAATGTATTTGGTTGATAGGTAAACTCGATCTCCCACATGGAAGCGGGGCTGGAAAGATCAGTGTTTGTCAGCTTGTTTTTTGCTTCAGCCAGTGCTCTCTTGGTGTCCTCCCAGCCCTTCTTTAACAACTCCATCCATTCGACTAGAGTCATGGAGGAGGGTGGCTCTCTCGGCAGCTCGGGCATGGGAACAAAGTCCATGTCACTGGTGACCTGAAAGGGGGTCAATCCAGTGCTGCTATGCATGGCGTTGTTGTAAGCCACTTCTGCGAAAGGCAGCAGGTCCGCCCAGTTTTCTTGCTGGTAACCCACATAACATCTTATGTATTGTTCCACCATTGCATTCGTCCGTTCCGCGGCTCCATTGGTGCTCGGATGATAAGCCGAGCTAAGCCCGAGTCGATCCAACGGATTTCAGGAACTCCCTCCAGAACTTGGCAGTGAACTGGACGCCTCGGTCTGAGATCACCCAGCGGGGCACTCCATGCAGCCGATAAATCTGCTTGATGAACATTTTAGCCAGCTTCTTGGCCGAGGGTAATCCCGAGCAAACAGTGCAGTGGGCTTGCTTAGAAAATAAGTCAATTACCTTCCAAATGACTGTATTCCCCCCACTCTCTGGGAGTTTGACTATAAAGTCCATGGTGATCTCCTCCCAGGGTCTGCTGGGGTTAGCCACTTGTTGGAGGAGTCCAGGAGGTTTCCCTGGTCTCATCTTCATGGTGGTGCAGGTGACACAACTCTTTACGTAGTCTTCCACATCGGCCTTCATCTTCGGCCACCAGAACTGTCTTCGGGCCAGGTGCAGGGTTTTTAGGAAGCCAAAATGGCCAGCCAGTCGTGAATCATGGCTGCGCTGTAAAACTTGCAGCCTCAAGCTGGTGGGTACATACAGTTTGGACCCCTTCCAAGCCAGCTCCTCTCTCATGGTTAAAATGTCTCTGTTTTCATTAAACCATTGATTGGCTGGGAGAGCAGCCTTTAGTGTTGCTGTCAACTTTTCCGCATGGGATCGGTTTGGCATTTGGCTTGGCCCCTGGTGGTGACTTGCGCTGCTTGTTGTGAGAGGGGGATGATGGCATGGACAACTTCCTCCCTCCGACTATCAAATTGTGGTTTTCTTGATAATGCATCTGCTAGCAGATTCCCCCCCGATGTACTTTAGTTCAAAGTTAAACAGCCGGAAATACTGTGCCCAGTGGACTTGCTTGGGGGAGAGTTTTTTGGGGGGTCTGTAGGGCTTCAAGGTTTTTGTGATCAGTCCAGACCTCAAAAGACACCTTGCTCCCTTCCAGGAAATATCTCCAGGAGAGGAGAGCCCAGCGGACTGCGTAGGCCTCCTTTACCCAAATTGCCCACCCCCTCTCGGTGTTGGTGAGTTTTTTGGACACATGCATGCAAGGCAAGAGCCAACCTTGTGGATCCTTCTGTGGGAGCACTGCTGCTACTGCCACATCGCTGGTGTCGGCTTGGACGATTAACTGTCTTTCAGGGTCGAGGTGTTGGAGAATTGGCTCCTCGGCAAAAAGCCGCTTTAATTTTTCAAATGCCCTTTGGCAATCCAGTGACCAGGCTAGCGGTTGCGTTGGGCGCAGTCTCGTAGGAGGGGTCCCTGTTTTTAATAGTTCCGTTAGGGGCAGGGCTACTTCTGCGAACACTGGAATGAATTGTCTATAGAAGTTTGCAAACCTTAAGAAGCTTTGGAGTTGTTTACGGGTGTGTGGGAGTTGCCAGTCTAGCACTGCTTTCACTTTCCATGGGTCCATCTCAACTCCTTCGCTTGACACTCACTAGCCCAGGTAGTCTAGGGAGGTCTTATGGAATTCACATTTAGAGAGTTTCGCATAGAGCTTTGCGGCTAGGAGTTTTTTCAGTACCTGCCGCACTAACTTCCAGCATTTCACTGAAAATGAGAATGTCACCCAGGTAAACTAGGACCCCTTTGTACAGGTTCTCATGCAGCACTTCATTAATTAGCTGCATGAAGACTGTGGGGGCTCCCTGGAGCCCAAACGGCATGACTTTAAATTGGAAGCTGCCTAGTGGGCAGTTGAATGCAGTTTTCCATTCGTCCCCCTCCCTAATCCATATCTGGTAATAGGCTTCTCTTAGGTCTAGCTTGGTGAACATTTTGCCCTTTGCTAGGTGGCTTAGCATGTCCTTCATTAGGGGGAGGGGGAGGTGGCACAGGTAGGGGGGTGGGAGGGGGAAGGGAGATGGCAGGGATGATGGGCATGGGAGGAGGGGGAAAAAGGCCCCTCTCAATGGCTTCCTGTCAGACAAACGCTTCGACGTCTATAAATACCCGGGAAAAGCAAAGTTTTACATTTAGGCAGGAAAAATCAAAGGTATAAATACAGATTATGGGAGACCTGGCTCAAAAACAGTAACTGTGAGTGGGACCTTGGAGTCCTAGTGGATGATCACTTGAATATGACCCAGCAGTGTGCAACAGTAGCCAAAAAAGCTAATACAATCTTGGGTTGTATAAACAGAGGCATAGAATCAAGATCACATGAAATATTAGTGCTGCTTTATAAAACCCTAGTAAAGACCACACCTGGAATGCTGCAACCAAAATTTTGGTCACAGTAATAAAAAAAAGATGTGGAGACTAGATCAAAGGTCTGGAGACTAAACCATATGAAGAATGGCTGCAGGTTTTGGGTTTGGCTAGTCTAAAGAAAAGAATAATTTGGGGTGACAGGATAGCAATATTCCAGTATTTGAGGAGCTGCCACAAAGAAGAGGGGGTCAAATTATTCTCCAAAGCACCAGAGGGCAGGACAAGAAACAATGGTTGGAAACTAATCAAGGAGACAAGCAACCTGGAATTAAGGATAAACTTTCTAACAGTGAGGACAATTAACCAGTGGAACAGCTTGCCTTCAGAAATCATGGGTGCTCCATCACTGGAGGTTTTTAAGAAGAGACTAGATGAGGAGTGTCAAACCCGATTGCATTGTGGGCCGTATCATGACGTATTGGGCCGTATTGCAACGTATTGGGATGTTTTTTGCCTTTGCGGAGCCTGGGTGGGCGTGGCCTGCACCGGCCGTATGTGGCCCGTGGG
The DNA here is from genome assembly GCA_003457575.1 of Thermophis baileyi. Taxonomy (NCBI): domain Eukaryota; kingdom Metazoa; phylum Chordata; class Lepidosauria; order Squamata; family Dipsadidae; genus Thermophis; species Thermophis baileyi. The sequence goes on from QLTV01001119.1 coordinate 3,758,267, forward strand.
CCGCCAGTTTGACAGGCCTAGACTAGACAGTCACTTGTCTGAAATGGTATAGGTTCTCCTGCTTGAGCAGGGGGCTGGACTAGAGGACCTCCAAGTTCCCTTCCAGTTATTCTATTCTATTCTATTCTATTCTATTCTATTCTATTCTATTCTATTCTATTCTATTCTATTCTATTCTATTCTATTCTATTCTATTCTATTCTATTCTATTCTATTCTATTTTATTCTATTCTATTCTATTCTATTCTATTCTATTCTATTCTATTCTATTCTATTCTATTCTATTCTATTCTATTCTATTCTTGTTTTTGTTTTAACTTAGAGTAAGAGGTTACTTTACTATATATTTATACCTGTGCTGAAGAAAGTCAGAAGATTGTTGCTTTTTTGGTCACTTTTTAACTTTTTCCATTTTTTATCCTCTCTCCCCCATTTTACTCCTTTTTTTTATTTTGTATTTTATATATTTTTTGAAATTCATATATTTTTCAAACAGGAGAGAAAGTAGAGGTTCACTTCCAATGTTATAAATGTAAAATTCAGATAGTATTTGGACAGTGTTATTTGAGTGTCATAAATAGAGATTCCAGAATTTACAGTTAAGTAAATAGTCCAGAACTAACATTTAAAAAGTGGTATGTGTAAAAATTAATTGCATTTCTCATTTTTTAACTCCCCCCAAACAACCAATGCATAATCTTGTGGAAACATGTAAAACAGAAAATGTTAGTTCTCCTTTCCTCAAAGGTGACTGGGAGGAGGTACTTCATGCAGAAAGCTCGTGTAAAACTAGAACGGAGGCAATGCTAAACTGTGACATCATCTTGCACACAGGGGCCAGCAGAAACAACCATTTGCTCTTTGAGCAAATCTGCTTTTCATTTACAGTTTGGGTCAGTGAGTGAGGAGGCCTTGATTGTAATATTAGAGACAATCCCGTTTTGAGGTTCTTCCACCAAAAGGCAGTTCAGTTCTTCACTGTGCTTACCCAGTTGGAGGGATTTGTCTTAAAAAAAAGAATACTATTCAGAATCCCAACTTCCTCTCCTTCACTGTGGAGAAAAGCACCAGAGGGAACCAGGGACGTTTAGCAAAATGAGAAGTTGAGTTTAATGTGCAAATAATTCCTTCAATAAGGTCCTGGAATTCTTAATTCTACATTTACTCAGGGGTAAGTACTTTGTTTTCTTTTATTGTAGAAAGGATTTTTTTCTAAGAATCTCTGTCAGTTTGAATTGAATTCTATGGTTATTATCTAGATGGAGCACACTGAAGTAGTAGGGGCAACCGGGAGAGAAAGCCTGGCGCGGGGGGAACAGTTCCATCTGTTGAGTTGACAGGAGGCAGCCAACTTCAACCCAGTCTCAGTGGGCACTTAAGATGGGTTGGTAGTTAATTGTTGTTGGGAGGGGGGAAGGTGCTTATTGAAGACTTTACGGTTTGAGGGGTGGGGGACAGAGAAAATCCTTACATCGGCATTGAAATGTATCTCTTTTCTCCTGTTTATGAATGTATTGGTTTGGATCTTCTCTTTTACAACTTTATTCTCTGTTTTAAGGGGTCAGTTCTGTTTGTGGTGAAGTTACAGCTAGGATTTCTATTACCATCCTTTCCAGAAAAAGCCATAATGTTTCTTCATTTTGCTAGTTGCTCTGCTTTGAAAAGTTCTGTTTGAATGATGGGGAGTGGGCAGAAAGCAGGGGTGTGAGCTGATGAGGAATGATAGGATTGACTCCAGAGATACAGCAAACAACCCTAGGGATGGTTGAGTTAAATTGCTCTTTCTCATTGTACTTTTTCTAAATGATTGGGACTAAAAGGAGTGAAGGGAGATGATTCTCAGAAGGGACAGTACCAGATTCAGTACTGAAAAGATCCTGTAAACAAGTGTGTAGCTTGACACCTCAGAAAATGGCACACTCCATTTTTTTGAGGAAAGCTATTAAATCTTGAAACAATGCTGCGCCCTCCCCCAATGTTTTGTTGGGGAAGAAAATACAACGGGTATGCAGATGGAATAAACATAGTAAAAACTAAGGTGAAACAATGTCTTGCCTTTCTGGGAAAGATTGCTCGGTTTCAATCAGGAAGAGTTGGGGAATGCAAAGTCAAACATCTATCCAGGAATTACTTTGGTCTCTGTGGAGTGTTTTCTGAGTATTGGGCAGCCACCTGGGCAGATGAAACCATGCCCAATTATCTTTCTGCACAGCTTTTTTTACTCTGCTGTCCCACCTCCATATGCTCCCAGTTGAACCACAAATGCATGTTTATTTCAAAGGGTAGATACTTATAAACATAGCCAGTGTCCATCTTAAACAATAACAGTCTCATGATGGGCTGCTGAGAAAAGGTTTCCTATGCAAGTCTTTCATGTCATACAGCAATATACCTCTTTTGTTGTAAAATGAAGCAACCAGGCAGTTCTGCAGGGGTTAATAAGTAAAGATCTTCAAGATGAGCAGGAGGAAGAGACCGATATAGTCTGCAAGATCAACAGTATGAATTCTTGTTTCTTTTGTGAAGTAATTCTAGTTGGAAAGTTTAATTAAGCAAATTGGTATCTCTGGAAATAGTTGCAATCATACTGAAAGGAATCTGAAAATCTAGATCAATTTCTATATTATCGTTCTTGTTAAGAAAGTTTAATGTTTCAACTAAAGCTGCAGAGAGTTTTACATTTTATTATTTATAAATGATTTAAAATTTGCAGGAAGTTCAACTAAATTTACATTCTACAAAGCAGACATTTTTGAAAAGGAGATGTTAGTAATTAAGTGGCAAATCTTGAACTTGGAGTGGGTGGGGAAGTAACAAAAATATGTTCATATAGCTACATTTTTTAAAAAAAGGTGATGAGTTAAATCTGGAATTTTTATTCTTCAATGTGCAAATATAAGTAACATTTAATGTGCAAATATAAATAACATTTAATTATTTTATAACAAACTCATTTATGTTTTTGTATGGGCCTAGATAGGCTTTTCCTTTTCTGACAGCTTCAGCCCATTCTATAGGATGGAGATAATACTGTCTGACCTAAATTGGCTGCTATGGATGACTGAAACTATGTATTTAAAACAAAATATGTAATGCTATGGACTTCATAGGAGAGAGAAATTGACCCAGAAGATATTAAGCAGAAAAGGGCTGTGCTAGCAAAACTATTTCTTGGTTGCAAACTAAATGATAGAGTGTACAGTAAATAGAACCTTCCACAATGGACAATAACAGAATTGGGCTGTCATTCTTGATATGATAGTTTGTGCTTGCTATCTTCCTATTTTACTTTGTCTGTGAAATGTTGGAAATTATATGGAATATGGTACGAGAAAATTCAATGCTCTCTGACATTTGTGATATGACCTGATCACCTTGTACACATTTCCTGTTCCCTAAAGGCTGGTTCTAACCTAAGTATGAAAAACAATTTCTGTCGGTATTTGGTAGAACTGTGCAGCACTTTGGAATTAATTCAGAAAAGGCCTTCAAAGTGTACAGAACTCTGAACAGACCATCCATTTGCAGTTCTTCAAAGGAGCAGTGATTTTTCTGGGGCTGGGCTGCTGCTTTCTGTAGCTGCTATGCAATCGAAAGAAAAGACCCAGCTACTTTCAAGAGTTACAACAGATGCTGGTTTTGCATTCCTTTGGCTTCCAAAAGGCCTTTTGGAACTGAATCCTAAACATGGTGAAGCATTCAGTAAAACATGCTAAATTGGAACTGAAACTTTAATTGGTTGATGTAGTTCATTATTTTATGTCCCTACACAACATTGTTAAATTGTTTTTATGTCCCTACATGACTTTCTGCTGTATTCCACTTTATAAACAAGTCACATATATGGTATAGAATTGCGGTGATGTTGGGGGGAACATTGGTGAATGTGCTTCTTTTCTGTTAAACTTTATAGGTGATGTATAATGAAACAAACAATGGCCCATTTAGGAAGTAAAAAACATGTTTTGCTTATAGGACCTAATGTCCCAACTACTTCTTTGCTCCTGCTATGATTCATAATACAGCATAGTTCAAAGCCAGTGTTTTCATGATCTTGCATTAAGGATGGGGAACTGCTCTTGAGGACCTAATGCAGGGGTGTCAATCTCAAGGCCCGTGGGCCACATCTGGCCCGTGGAGTGCTTAGATCTGGCCCGTGGGGCCGCCCTGGAAACAGCACAGGACTGGCCTCTACCAGCGAAAATGGAACTCGGGAGGGTCGCACATGGCACCTTCTGTGAAATTTCCAAAAGATGCCCTAATTAATTCATGAGCCACGAGCCAAGGTTCAAAAGACACTTGCTCTGTTTCCGCTGGCAGAGGGTTGCGGGAGGCCATTGCAGCCGAAAACGAAGCTCAGGAGCCTGTTTTCGCTGGCAGAGTGCTCCGGTCACCACAGGCACCCCTGACATGAGTGACGTCAAGCTGGCCATGCCCCCCTGACCAGGCCCCCCCTCTCCCCCCGAGGTCAAACACAACCCTGATGCGGCCTTCAATGAAATCGAGTTTGACACCCATGACCTAATGCATTCTTACAGATAGGACCATCTTGCTAATAAGACCTAGAACAAAATCCTTTGGCTTCCTCCCAAATTGTTCTCTCTGCTTCCTGTTTTCTGCTGCTCTGGTATCATACTTCTATGGAGGATTTTTACTGCTGTTTAAAAGGAACCTGACTGGCAGGATCAATTCTGATTTATCTATCACACAGTATCTATCACAAAGTATGGGCAAGGGAAGGAGAAAACAATTCTGCAGATGTTCTAGCAACTACTGCCAGAATTAACAGAACAGAATAACAGAGTTGCAGGGACTTGGTGGTCTTCTAGTCCAACCTGCTCAAGCAGGAGACTCTAGTTCTGCTCAAGCAGGAGACCCTATACCATTCCAGACAAGTGACTATCCAGTCTCTTCTTAGAAGCCTCCATTGATGGAGCACTTTCAATTTTTCAAAATATCACATTTTTCAAATTTCAAAAATTTCAAATTTTTAAAGAGAGAAAATCGGAGTGTGGGAGAAATAGTGTTTTTATGACACTATTTTATGACAGTGAACAGAAACAGAGGAAAGGTGAAGCTTTCCAAGAGGAGAGATAGAAAGAATGCTATCTTGCCTTCTATTGTGAGGACAACACTATCCTCTCTGAAGCCAGGCCCTAATATAATTGTGCCTAGAAGGGGAAATGGGAAGCAGAACCCTTCAACTAGACTCTGTGCCTCCCTATTGATTGGGGTGTCAATTACAAGTATGTATGTATGTATGTATGTATGTATGTATGTATGTATGTATGTATGTATGTATTTATTTATTTATTTATTTATATTCCCTTTCTATAGCCATTCATCTAAATGCAGTTGACTCTGGGTGGCAAACAATACCACAATTAAAACCATAAAAACCACAAATAGGCAACAGAAAATTATCATAATTTCATAAAAATTCACAGTTCAACTACTAGGTAATATGGCCCCTAACATTTTCAGGGTTCCAGGCTCATACATATAGCTAGGTCTTTAGAGCAGGGGTCTCCAAACTTGGCAACTTTAAGACTTGTGGACTCCAACTCCCAGAATTCCTCAGCTAACCATGCTGGCTGGGAAATTCTGGGAGTTGAAATCCACAAGTTTTAATGTTGCCAAGTTTGGAGACCCTTGCTTTAGAGCATCATGAAAGGTTAATGGGGTTTGGGTCATCTTCAAAGGAAAAATGTTCTAGAGGCAATCTACTCAACTGAATTGGATGGGGAGAAACTATTGGAAGATGGCTCCTTAGATAAACTGGTCTCAAGTTCCATCTTTGTGAGTAACATAACTGTATTACTAATCTGAATATTAGGGGAGGGGCTGTTGGAAAGGAGAGGAGCCATCACTAAAGATTCCCCACATCAGTCCCTGTAGTTGGCATTCCTTTGATTTTTGGATCCTCAATGACCTTTTTCTTTCTGATTTCACTGGAAAGGCAGATTCAACCTGGAGAAGGTAACTTAAGAAATAATCAGGCTCTGAGCTTTAAAGATAGCAAGCACCATTTTGAATTGCACCTAGAAGCTAACTGGCAATCAGTATGTTACATGGGCAACCAACATCACTGCTAATGAGTGACCATGGCTGCAACTGACATACAAGTTAAAATTGTGCAAAGGCTGGTCTCCACACGCTGTTCAAAAAGAATCTGTGAGTCTAGGAGGACCTCTGACTGTAAGCAAGCTGTATCTGGAGAAATACCGAATGTTATTTTCTTTTGAGAACATTGAAAGCTGTTTCTTGAAATTAAAATTAGATCCAGGTGGATGCAGGAATTCTGTTTCTCTCATGCCAATGGATAACAGTTTCCTTTGCATAACTAAGACTAGTTTTATTGAGGCTTAGTTAGACAATGAAAGAGGTAAAGCATCAAATCCATGTATAATGTTAGAGAATCAACTGTGTGTTATAGAAAAAATAATAAAATACAAACTTAAGAGTGAAGAAGAATCTGTGAATAGTTCGGAAAGCTTTTCCTTGGGGAGATGTCTGTTATGACTAATCTTTGAAAAACCAGGCCAAATGCCTTGAGGTTTTCTCTTGTACTCTCTTCCTGATCAGTTGCCTGGGTGAGAAATGTCTTCCTGGCCAAATATCATTTCCTGGCTATATGTCCAATTGCTCCTGACCAAAACTGGAATGGCTCAGATCATTCCAGTGGTTTCAGTGGGATTTTTCAGTTAGGACAGAGTTTCTGCCATCCATGTGCAGTTCTTTTCCTCATGATGATTCATAGACTCCTTACAAGCATTCTAGGCCTGAGAAAGAAGAAGAGGGAGTCCTGCAATTTCCTTGCACTTAACTCCCAGGAATGGTTCCTATGAAGTCACTCTCGTTCTCAGTTGGATCTCAACTCCCCAATCCTCCATAGCTGCCCCAAAGGAAAAAAATACCTCCTAAAATCTGTGCCTGAACCTCCTGCTATCCTTGATCAGATCCTGTCTGGAACTACTTATGGTCTTTGCATGGTTGCCACATTTCATCTGATGCCTTTATCCCTTGTCTGGAAGCTATTAAGAATTCTCTGCTTTGTCTGAGGGATGTCTTTTTTCTATTTTTAGCAAGTATTTTAGATTCTTATTGGAATCCACTTTCTGGAATAAACTATTTTGCTTTAGTCCCCCCCCCCTTTTGATAAACTGTGTATCTGTTTAAATATGATGGTGAGTATTGTTTATTCATATTTAACCTAGAATAATGAAAGTCAGCAATTTCAAGACTGTAAAATTTTTGGCTTAGTTTACAGGGATAGAATTAATGACTGTCATTCTCATCCTTTAATTCCTCTGTATGTTCTGGCAGAATTGGAGAAAGGGTGGGAAAGGGGATATCATGTCACATGATGGCTCGAAAGAGCCATAAGTCTCCAGCAACTGTTGCATTCTGTAAAATGTAGCAATGTGACCCATTTCCCCACCCCCAAGTTATGTATTTATAATGTTCATTTGGTTTTATTCCCAGAATTCTTTTCCCTACTCCTATTCTTTTGGTGGTGGTATTTTTATTATTAATACTACGGTACTATCCACTGATTCAGTGAAAGCTATGACATACTTACCTGCGTGGGTAGTCCAAAAATAAGATATAAGAGTTCATAATCTAACAAATTAGCGAGGGGATATCAAATGTAGTTTACACATATCTCTGCACAGTTCTTTTCTCACAAGAACCAGCTAGGGCAGCTTTCTAGTCCTGTGCTCTGCATTATCTCCATCTCAATTTAGGCATAAAGGAGCAAGAAAAAGGTCGTGTAGGATAAGTGGAAATAGACATAAGGAGCAGCTTTGTTAAACTTCCAATTTCTTGGGGTTCTGAAGCTCAGGCCTATGCCTGAGTGTGATAAATTTAATTCTGGTTTTAAGCCAGTAATTTTTAAAAAAATATGTTTATTAATTAAAACAAATGAGAGAATAATTCATTAAATGTAGCAAAAAATTAGGAAGTCAAGCTAGCTTTGAAAAGGCCCTTATATTATCTTCTAATCTTACTCCTCATGGAGAAAAGATACATAATTTTGCTCAACCTTGTCTTTGGACTACTGTGCTGATTGCCACCATCCTATAAGTAGGAGCTGAGACCAGGACAATAATTAAATTTTTCTTTATTTACTTTACTTTCAGTCAATTAAAACAGTTAATATGGTGAATTTCCAGTCATATATGTAATATTTTCTCTTCTTGCAACATTATAATTTAACAATATATTTTTGGCTCTTTGGAGGCCTCAATCAAACCTTCTTGAGCATCCTTTAGCATTATGGCTTTATGTGTTCTTCTCATCATGTCCCCCTTCTGATAAATGAAATTCATCAGATTGACCAAGACCAATTCTGTCCTAAAATCAGATTGGAGCAAAGCCTGGAAGATATTAAGATGGTAGATAGGTAGCCATATACATATACACTTGTAAGTGGATCATAAGCTTCCTAACAAACATGAAGCAGCAGGTGAAGCTAAGCAGAATCACATCAGATACCTGTACAATTAGCACAGGAGCCCTCCCCCCCAGGGCTGAGTGCTCTCTCCACTTCTCTTCTCTCTATATACCAATGACTGCATCTCTAACGATCCATCTGTTAAACTACTGAAGTTTGCAGATGACACAACAGTGATCGGTCTCATTCGAGACAATGATGAATCCGCATACAGACCAGGGGTGGGTTGTGGATCCTTTTGCTGCCGGTTCGCTCAGGGTCGTGCAATAAAAAACTAGCATCTGCGCATGCGCAGAAGCAAAAATGAGCTTCTGCGCATGCGCAGAAGCAAAAGCCAAGATGGCGGCACCCACGGACCAGCACCGACAGAACCAGCTCCATGGCGTCATCACAGGTTTACTAATGGTTCTAAAGAACCGGTTAGAACTGGTAGAAACCCACCTCTGATACAGACGGGAGGTTGAACAACTAACCTTGTGGTGCGACCGGAACAATCTGGAACTGAACACACTCAAAACCGTAGAAATGGTGGTAGACTTTAGGAGAAACCCTCCCATACTTCCACCTCTTACAATACTAGACAACACAGTATCAACAGTAGAGACCTTCAAATTTCTAGGTTCTACCATATCGCAAGATCTAAAATGGACACCTAACATCAAAAACATCATCAAAAAAGCACAACAAAGAATGTTCTTTCTGCGCCAACTCAGGAAGCTCAAACTGCCCAAGGAGCTGCTGATACAGTTCTACAGAG
>QLTV01001119.1:3767604-3810275 GCA_003457575.1 Thermophis baileyi
CTACTCTACTCTACTCTACTCTACTCTACTCTACTCTACTCTACTCTACTCTACTCTACTCTACTCTACTCTACTCTACTCTACTCTACTCTACTTTACTCTATTCTATTCTATTCTATTCTATTCTATTCTATTCTATTCTATTCTATTCTATTCTATTCTATTCTATTCTATTCTATTCTATTCTACTCTACTCTACTCTACTCTACTCTACTCTACTCTACTCTACTCTACTCTACTCTACTCTACTCTACTCTATTTTATTCTATTCTACATTTGTTCAATAAATATATCAATCTCCAGGGGTAGTTGTAATAGGGACGACACCACTTGCTCAATCATTTTGCTAAGAAAAAGTATTCATCACTGAATTACGGTAACCTCCTCAGTCCAGAAATTACCATCACTGAGACCTGAAGAGTAGCAAGAGATACTCCTTTATACAATGTTTCATTCACTAATCCTTGGACTCACTTCATCAGTCCCCTTTATCTAATTTGAATTAACCATAATGGAGAAGGGTCATGATCCTGGGGTAATTGGAGTTGCCATAAGAGTCTTACCCATGTTCTCAGCCACAAAATCTGAGGTGTATCCCACAAAAATGGTAGGACAAGATGGAGGATTAAACTCCTAATCTATATCTGTAATAATTCCAGCAAATACCCACAACATTCAGGAATTTCTCATATTCCATACAACTCTGATATAACCTATCTCAATGGGCTCCAGAGGGGTGGTAGTAGTATAGATTGCAAAAAAATCAAACTTCACTGGAAAATAATCATATCTACCCAACTCCTGAGCTATGAATTGGCCCAGTAATTGAGATAAAACATGGTTATTATAAAGATCATGAAATCTTAAGCTGGCTCATGAATACTGAAATCATAGTTTCCATGAGATTTACCAAGAGACAACCTCCTGGTCAGGGAGGCTGTTAAATAGCAGGTGTCATCTGTCTCATCTTGATCAGTTAGAAAGCAAGACTCTTAGGCCCATGGTTAGCCAAAAGCATACTTTACTAAAGCCAAGCAGTCACAGAAGAAGCAAAGCTGGATCTGAGGGTTTCCTGCCCAAAGTATATAATTAACCTTTCCATGTCCCTTTCCACCCTCTGGCTATCATGAAGTGTCCAATTAGGTGCTAATGAATTGTTTTGGGAAACAGTCCCTGTCTGTACAGCTGGCATTCCTTCCTTGTCCTTGAAGTAGTCAGAATTTCTCATGGGACAGTCCAAGGCTTGGTTTCATTTCCTCATGGCACCCTGGCAATCCTCTCTCTCATTACACCCAATTTCCTCCCCCCTCCCCATTTCAATGGCAGGCTACCAGCAGCAAGCAAGATGCAGCGTAGCATAACGGCAGCCCTGACAGCAGGATGATAGCAGAACCTATCATCAATGTTTCCAGTTTGCTGCTGTGGCTTAAGTGAAGATACACTTAATTTCAAACATTTTTCAGTCATGGACCAGCACAAAAAATTAAACATTAAAATAAAGCAGTACTGAACAGAACCAAATGGAACAGGCCATAGTAATATATTACAATTGATGATGAAACCATCAGTGGGTAACCAAGTTCTGCCTAATTTTACAGACAGTGTAACAAGACTTAGCTATGTTCAGAGAAACTGAATCATACTGATCCGACAATAGTATTGTACATATAACAGATCACAGTTTCTGGATATTTAATCCGGCAACAGATTTAATCATCTGTTATGAGTCTGTGAGTCCCCTATAGAGGAGGCAATAAAACAGGATATGAGCTGTAGTTTCACATGGGCACAGTCTCAGCTCATATGGAACTTTTTTTTTATATTGGCCCTCCAGAACTGCTGTGGGCAGAGCGTTACAACACAATCTGAAATTTTGAGATAGTTACATGATATAAATACTGTTAGATAGTGGGTAGAGATGACAGGAGACAGACTTCCAAAGCAGCTCTTTATTTCAGCTCTTGTGTAAGCAACCAGCAAAGAGCAGTCTGACAGCTTGCCCTTTTATAGGGAGCTGTCAGACAGACCAGCCAATAGCGTTTGAGCTTTTTCCCGCTCAAACGCTGGACCTGGTTGGAACCATGCAACACAGTTGAAACAGTTAGAACATAACAAATACTGTATCTCATTGGTTGGGGGGGGGAGTTGTCCCAGAAATGTTCTTGGGTAAAGCAGACAGGTCCTGTTGAACTTCCTGATCTTTAATACGTTGTATAAATGCACTAAGAGCATGCTCATAGCCCAACATTTAGAACTCCTCCTTGGAGAGGCCAAGATGTTGGAGATTTAATAAAATATTTGTAATCCATGTTGATTTGTAGTTACCCTCCATAAAGAAAGGGCTCAGACCTGTGGGGAAGAACAGTAGTTTCAGCCAATGTGTGATAATGCAGCTCCATGCTCCAGTTTTGACCTTGAACAACCCTGCCTCCTCCTTAGACCTGCATTAGAAACACAAGGGCTACCTGCAATGTGACCTTTAGAAAGTTAGGCTGAACCTTTTTGAGAGAGGCAAAAGAGGAACAGAGTCCTAGGTGGGCACTGAAAAATAGTTGTGCACAAGCCTTTGCTGAAAATAGCTTGGGTGCTACTGGTATATACTGTACTTTTCTAGTGAAATAGAAAGAATGAATTGCAGCCACTATTTTTGAGCATTTGATGTGCACCACGTTTTGTGGTACTATGAAAATTCATGCCCAAATATTTGAAGATTTTAACTTGTTCGATATTCTGGCCATTTATCCTCCATGCATGTTTAGGTCTCTTTGCAAAAATCAGAATATTGACTTTACTATGATTGATTTTGAAAGCTTCCTCTAAGCAATCAAGGCATTCAGGACTCTTTGAATTCAATAAATATTTGTGACAAAAGTGCTATGCCATCTGCATATAACAAAGTAGCAATATACTTGTTTACTAATTTTGATGGGTGATATTCTAATTGATTCATTTTGGCAGCAACTGAATTTATATATTAATTAACAGAGGAGGGGCCAACAAATATCCTCCCTTACTCCTTTGTGAGTTGGAATTCATTAGTGTAGTGGCTCTGCATACTGCAATGGATTTTGAATCTGGAGTTCTTATAGAGCCGTGATGGCGAACCTATGGCACGTGTGCCACAGATGGCACGTGGAGCCATATCTGAGGGCATGCGAGGCATTGCCCTGTGTCAGCTCCAGCGCGCATGTGGCACTGGCCAGCTGATTTTCGGCGTTCCAGAGGGTGGGGAGGGGAGGCCGTTTTCGCCCTCCCCAGGCTTCAGGAAAGCCTCCGGAGCCTGTGGATGGCGAAAAACGGACCCAACAGGCCTACAGGAAGTTCAAAAACGAACTTTCGGTTGGGCCATTGGGACATTTTTCACCCTCCCCAAGCTTCAGAAAAGCCTCCTGAAGCCTGGGGAGGGCAAAAAATGGCCCAACGCCCCAATGGGAAGTTCGTTTCCATTCGTTGGGCCATTGGGCCCGTTTTTCACCATTCACAGGCTCCGGAGGCTTTCCTGAAGCCTGGGGTGGGCGAAAAACGGCCCAACGGGCCTACCGGAAGTCCGGAGGCTTCAGTGAGGTCTGCGCGTATGTGTGTGGGGGGGCAGCACTGGGGGGGTTGTGTGTGCATGTGTGGGGGGGAGGGCATTGCATTATGGGTGTGGGCATGTGCACGTGCACTATCGCGCGAATGTGTGCCCTTTTGGCACCCGAGCAAAAAAAGGTTCGCCATCACTGTTATAGAGGCTATACATGAGCAAAAGTAACCATCCATCAATGGAGGTGTTCAGAAGCTTTGTCCAGAGCCTTGCTCTGGGAACTAGAACAAATGTAGATGTAAAATCAATAAATGTACAGTGTAGAGCCTACTTTAGACGTATATTTTTCACCAGATGTTGAAATATAAGGGCATGTCTATATATAGAGAGAGTATCCAGACCTAAAGCCTGATTGCACATCAGCCAGGATATGCTCTGAATCAATCCAATCTAGATGTCTAGATAGAGCTTGCTTATTATGCTTAACAGGCTGATAGGCTGTAATTTGCAGGCAAATCTTGTGTGCCCTTTTTGTATATAGGCAACAGGCCTGTATGGCCTACACCAGAGAAATAAGATTTCTGGTAAGAAAGTGGATCCTAGCCACTTGTTTTCCTGGCCCTCTGATCTAAATCAGAATAGCCAAGTTTATATAATCAACCTAGTCAGCCCATCCATGCAAGTCTTCATGAACCTGGCCCTCGGACATGACTTAAATCACAGATAACATGGGATTAACAATGCCAAAATTAATGTTAAATTAAAAACACTTTCTTCTCAAAATTAATATTTAAATGATAAATTCCCTTATTGCACCCTCATAAGGCATTTCAGGGTAGGGTAGGGGAGCTTGATTAGTGTTTTTCCTCCTTTTTGTCTTAATTCTGAAAATGATATTCCTTCAGAACTACTAGTAAATCAACCACAAAGCAGGAGCATTTTAACAATTAAGGAGCAACTATTCAATGTGAATAATTTTGCATATAGATCTGAAAAGTTTTATAATGTTGTCTTCTGATAACGTTTATCAATCTGGTTTCACACAATTTTTCATATTCACAACCATACGTTAATTTCAGCTGATAAACAAGCAAAACCTCTTCATTAAAATTTATTTTCATTCTACATACTGTACATATTTGTGAATGAATTGTCTCTAATAACATTGGTTGGAATTTTTCTCTAATAAATTGGTTGGAATAAAAGGAAATCATAAATGAAAATGTTGAAAAATGGAAGGATTCAGGCATAGATGTTGTAACTGGAAATGTATTAAAATGTGACTGTGGTTTACTTATGGAGTGAGTATCTGACTAGTTCCATGTGTGTGAAAACTCCATCTGTGCCTGATGAAAGAAAGAATGCCATTATTGTTTAGCAGGAACACTTGTAGAGACATTAAACATGTGTTGTTGAGGACATGAATGTACTCTTACATGCAGATGATGGTATAGTATTGGCTATAGTTCTCTGCTTCTGGGAAGTGCTTATTTTTTATCCCTCTTTCCTGTTTTTCATTTTTCCTCAGAGCCATCTCTCTACTCCATCCCTCTCTCACACAGTAATCATTGTCAGTGCAAAGTGACACATTCTGACACTCAAAATGTTTGAACTTTCATTCACAATATTAATGGAACCTTAACAGGTAGTAACTGATGAAGAAAAGATTTTTGGATTTTATAAAAAAATTACCAAAATAAAAATGTAAATGCATGTGCTTTTTAAAAAAGGCATACCTTCAAAGTGATATGAGATGGAAAAAATGCAAAAAAAAAAAAAAGTTCTGCTTTCTCCCTGCTGCCTGTCACCTCCTTCTATCTTCTCCCATTACTAGACCAATAATTTCCTTGACTTTTTTCTTGATTTTTACATGTTGAAAGAAACTTAGTAAGACAACAGTAGTCATGTGCCAAAAGAAGGAGAAAGAAAGGAAAAGGCCCAGCATCAAATTACTTCTCTTAGGGTGACTTCAAACTCAGCAAAGTTCCCAAGTCTATTGTACAGTAGAAAATTCAGAAAAGGGTTGGAAGGAGGAACGGTAGATAAGGAATTTTATTTTTGTTGCCTCAGTCAAAGAGACATTGGTTTAACCAATAAGAGACAGGTCACTCCTCCCCTTGTTCTAATACTACTTTTTCAGAGCAGTACTTTTACACCAATGCTATGGAAAATTACAAGTAAACAGAGAAAGGAGGATAAAGGTTAAAAAAAAGTCCTAGTGGTTCTGTCATACAAGAGGTGTATATGTATTTTTTTTATATAAATTGTATTTATAAGTAAGTTTCTGATACTGTAGTTTAAGCTCGTAAGAGGAAAATGAATGTTTTGGGACAGAATAAGAAACCTTTCAGAACTCAATAAGCTTTTGTATGTAATAAAGAATGTTACCAACCACATGTTCTCCACCCATGCCACTCTTATGAAATACAGACTTCTAGGATAAGGAAAAAATGATGGAATTCTACTGCTGATCTTCTGAATTACAAACAGGTAACAGAAGTCAGCTCAGTAGAAAACTCCCAGGGCTTGGCTCCAGCACAATTTGTACAATGGCGCTAAGAATGATAAATGAATGGCTCAAAAGCAAGCCCTTATGCACAAGTCCAATTGAAATACATCTGCAGATCAAGCTAATAGACCATTTAGCCCAGCATTCTATGTTCCACAGTAATCAACTGGATTGTCCAGGAAGGTCATTGTTTGGACAAGAAAGCAACAACCCCTTTTCATTGTCATTTAAGATATGCTAGCTGTGACTTAACAGGTAGTGAACAGTTAGCAACATTATTACCTACTGATAGTTTAATTCTCTCTAAATTTGTCTGTTTCCTTTCTTACAACAATCTAAATGAATTGCCATTATCACCTCTGGGCCAGGGGTGGGTTCCAACTTACCTCGCTGCCGGTTCGCTCCCTCCCGCGCCGCGTGGGTGTGCGCGTGCTGTGCGTGCGCGCACATGCGCAGTAACAAAAAAAAAAATAAAGCCGAAAAAAAGATGGCGACCGCATGCACAGTGCCAGAAGTCGGCTTCTGCGCATGCTCAGAAGGAAAATAAAAAAAATAAATAAAATAAAAAAAAATAAAATAAAAAAAAATAAAATAAAAAAAAATAAAATAAAAAAACGAAGGCGGCGCCCACCGACCGGAACCGACCGATCCGGTTCGGTGACATCATCGTGACATCACCAGCGAGCCGCTACCGGTTCGGGAGAACCGGGAGGAACCAGGAGGAACCCACCCCTGCTCTGGACACAGGAAACCCTGTGTTCATTGGCTATGTTTTATACTGAACAGTGTTTCCTCTTATTGGTCCTGATTCTTCACACATTTTAATTTTATGAAAGAACAAGTGTTTTAACATTGTGTGACAGAAAGAAAAACTTTTATTTTCATACTTGGTATGATTTTATATACCTGTGTCCTGTGTACTCAGTCACATACACAGTAAGCTAAAATATTAAAAATAATATTTCCTGACTGGGATTGGCTTAGCTACCAATCACTCTTGATACTTTCTAGTTATTACTAGAAGCCAACATGGCTTTGTTAAAAAAATATCATGCCAGACAAACTTATTACATTCTTTAATAAAGTGACTTAATTTACTTAGACTTCAGCAGTCCTAGGCTGCATCAACGGAGGGATGGTATCAAGACCATGTGAAGTCATAGTACTGTTTTATACTGTACTGGGCAGATCACATTTGGAATACTATGTCCAGTTCTGGTCACAACAATACAAAAAAGGGAGACTCTAGAAACAGTGCAGAGAAGGGCAACAAAGATAATTTGGAGACTGGAGGCTAAATCATTCAATGAATGGTTAAAGGAATCAGGTGTATCTAGTCCAGGGCTGTCAAACTCATGGCCCATGGGCCGGATGTGTCATGTGCTGGCCACGCCCACCCCTGGTTTAGCGAAGGGGGGAAAAGTCCCGATACGTCACGTGACGACGATGTGATGATGTGAGTTTGACACCCCTGGTCTAGTCTAACAAAGAGAAGGGCTATAGGTGACATGATAGTAGTCTTCCAATATTTGAGTGGCACCTGAGGGCAGGACAAGAAGTAACAAATGAGAAAGAGAGATCTAACCTAGAATTAAGGAGAAATTTGCTGACAGAACAATTAATCAGTGAAACTGCTTGCCTTCAGAAGTTGTGGATGCTCCATCATTGGATGTTTTCAAGAAGAGATTGGACAGCCATTTGTCTGGAATGTTATAGGGTCTCCTGGTTGAGAAGGGTGTTGGACTAGAAGACCTCCAAGGTCCATTCCAGTACTGTTATTCTAAGTTTGGATTTGCAAATGAGCACACTTATGAATAATCCTTAAACCCCAAAGACCAATTAAACTGTGAACTATGCCAAAACGAATCTAAAGAAGCCTCATTGGAATGGAATTAGTTGAGTGGATGAACTCATTGTTAGTTCTTTGTCTTAAAAAAACCTAAAAGTTGTTGGCCCTTTCAGGTAGACAAAAGTACCCAATTTCCATTAGGCCTTTGCCTCAAAATGAAAAGTACATATGATATCTGCTGTATCATATGTACCGTACATGTGGGAGCCAGATAAATTTTTCCAGTCAAAAATTACTAGGAATATTAACTCTATCATTATTGTAAAATTACATTAACAGAATTTTGCAAGACTGAAAGTATTTCTCCCTTCCTTTCCTTTTTTTGAACAACTAGGGAGCATCCCTTCTCAAACACTCAGCCCTTTCTCCTTCTGTGGACTGAGATACCTTTTACATGCTGGTTGTCTAGTGTGCTTCTCTTCTTCTTTTCTCCTAAGATTGCTCCCATTTACCATTACAAATGTATAGCTTTTTAACTTTCTCCTTTCCTTTAGGCCTGTGAGAAATAGCTGGATAAGTAGGTTCATCACAAAAATTACAGTGGAGCTAAGGCTTCAACTTGGCTCATCTGCTCTGGTTTTATCTTCTTTGGGTATGGGTTTAGCTACCAAGAAGACTCTGGATAATTCTTTAAAATCAGAATCAAAAAATCCACCATTGCTGACTCTGGTCATCTTTCAGTCTGAGAGACCATCTCCTATACATGTTCTGCAAAAAGCATATGGTCAATCTGGCTTCACCACAAACTCTTATCTTCCTCTCCAGTCTTTCTATTAAAAATATAATTTAACAAAGGCTGCTTCTACTTGAATGTTGGTATCATTTGCACTTGTGGTGCCCTGATCAAGAGTTAGTCCTTGATGAATCAGTGTTTTCAGTGGATATCAGGTCACTACTAGATGTCTAATATCTGCATGTCTTATCAGCAGAATCATATCCTCACTGAATTTAGAAAAATCTTTCTCTGCCTCATGCCTTTTTATACCAGCTTGATCAGGGGTGGGATTCACATAATTTACCTACTGGTTTGCCCAGCAGCCCCAAAAATGTGAGTGCGTGCGCTGGCTTCGCTCGCAAACGCCTCGTCCGTACATGTGCAAAACCTGCGCATGCGCTTGGCTTGCATGCGTGGCTTGAAAATGTGGCAGCACTCAAAGATCACCCTCGGTGTCAGTGCTGGTGAGCTGAGCTGTTGTTTAGCTCAGCTGAGGTGCGGCAATCCGCTCTGCTGCGCGAATCAGCTGAGCCAAAAAAAAAAAAAAAAAGGGAAAAAAGGACAGGGAAAGGCGGGGGGCGGGGGGGCGCAGAGGTGGTATTTGCCGGTTCTCTGAACTGGTCAAAATGGCCACTACCGGTTTGCCCGAACCAGTCAGAATCAGCTGAATACCACCTCTGAGCTTGATTTAATTAGACAGTTATTCATTCAATTCAATAGTCCCTCTTGCAATATACTTATTTTCAAGAATTGGAACATTTGAAAACTTCTTTGTTAGGAAACTTGCTCTCTAGTAGTGGGCTGGGTTGTGCTTGACATAGTGACTGTATTTGATGTGGTATGGTCTTTGCATTAACAGTGGTTGGCTGAGTTTCTTCCCATCTCAAGAATATTTGGGATGGTCATGTTGGAACATTGTCACCGCTCCCTGAGTTCCTGAACTCATAATTTTCTGAGTCATCTCTCTTCCTATCTTGAGCACCATTAGAAAGAGTTAGTGATAGAGCTGGTCAGGTAGCTGGGTTATGAATTGTTCAAATTGTACCTGCTCATTGATTTTCTTGACTGTATCAGCTCCCACATGTACAGTATACAGCAGATATCATATGTACTTTTATATATACTATATAAAAATGTGCTAAAGCATAGCTGTAGTTCAGTTCTTTGTTGATGAACCTATAGTAAATTCATCACTGAATAGAATACTGAAGACTGGAAAAAAAAAGATCTGGTGTATATTTTTAGCCATCCTTATTAGTCATAAGCACTGAGTTGATGCACAAACTTATTTGAGTCTTTAAAAAATCCTAACATTTTAAAATACATCTTAATATAGTTTTTACAGAGTTGGAAAAGCAATATGTTGGATTTACTATACAGCAGAAAGGGTAATTTTATGTGAGTGTTTCTCCATACAAAAATCAAATAATTAATATCATTCTTGTGCGTAGGAAACAAGAGCATCAGGAATTACCACAAACTAGAAATTTAATTTGGGAAGAGCATACATGTATAAGCATAATCTGCTCTACTATTCCTATATGAAATAATATGATAAAAAGTAGTCTGGTTTTTCTTCTTTCATAGTTATTTTAATCATAGGAAATGCCATAACAGTTTACATTCAGTATGCATTATAACCTACAAAGGTTTTTTTTACACATCTTTCTTTAATTTACATAGCATAAATCTACATTATAAAATGTAGTTTATATACATTTACTTTTCTTGTATATGCACATATTCCCGATATATGCTTTTTAAATATACATTTTCTTAATCTAAGCTCTCTTTTAAATTACAATTACTGCTCTTTGCAACCAATTCTCCAGTATATCTTTCTAGATACATTATTTGTACATATTTGATTGGGAAAGTTAAAGGGAAGAGAGCCTAGTTTGATGAGAACATTCACCCCATTGCACAAATTGATTGAAACACAATGCTCAAATTCACTTCCAGAAAACTTTCTGGCAGCATTTGACTTAACCTATGTATAACAGACAGGGACAACATTGATTATAGCATATTAATTTATTGCCCATAGCAAAATATTTAAAAGTTAATTTCAAATCCCAGCAGAGAATTTTATTAAAACATCTAAAACAGTTATTGAAAGTGTGTTTAATTGTCTCTCCTTCCCCCTTTTCTTCTTTGAAAAACCTGTATTCAAATGGCAGCAGAGATGAGAATTTGACTATTGCTGATTGGCTAATGCACGCACCAAGACTCTATAGCTTGGATGTTTTGTTTTATTTTTATATAAAAAAGAAGCCAGTCATTTGATGTTAAAATATCCACAATAATGTGTTTTAGTTAAACTTTAGAACACCTGAAACAATCATTTTGGTATCAAAGTCTACCTACCCAGGTAAACCAGTCAGGAAACATGACTAGATAAATTAAAGTTACTTAATTGTAAGGCTACATTAACAGAACCTTGCAAGACTTCCCACTGTCTTTTTAAACTGCTTGATCCCTTAGGATGGGGTCTTTCCTAAGTTTTTTTCTCTGACCTTTAAGCCACTCCTGCCAGTCTTGTTTGATTGTTTCCTAGGCAGCATCTCTTCCCCTCTTTCCCCCACATCATTCTTACATTCCATTACAAATATCCAATTACCCAACGTGTGTAAAGAGCATGAATTTGTCATAGATTATTGATAAATTGAAAATATGATTATCCTGCTGTTCAGTTAAAATGGTTTTCTGAGTGACTTACTTTAAAAATCAGTCCTTCTCTATGAGCTTGCAGTCTAAAAGTCATGACACAAAATAGATAGGGGAAAAGAGAAAGAGGAGAGGAGGTAGGGAACAGTCTGTAGCACCAGTTCCAAAAGTAAAATAGTCGTTCTGTAATTGCTAGTCAATATAGTTCAGGAAAAGAAGAGATTTGAAGTTGGTCTTTCAGCAGCAAAAGTTGGTCTTTCTCTCTGATTTCAATTTTATCTGGTGACACTGGTTTTAATCTAAGACTATCTGGTGACACAAAAGACCATATTTGTCCTGGAAAAGAGAACACTGAATAGAAGATAATCTACTATAATTAGTATCAGTATCTGTATTAGTATTAGAAAAGAGGAGATAACAGACTCCTGGTATGGGAAATATAATAAGGGAAGATGAAGGAGAGGAAGGGGAAAAGGTAACTGGGTAGGACAGGAAAGGAACTTACTCTCTGCATGTAGAGAGTATCTGAAATGGGGAAGGAGAGAGTAAAAACAGCACTTGAGCCTCTTTGGCTGGGTCTCCTTTACTATAAGAATTAACAGAGGGATTTGCTTCTGCTTGAATTCAGTTCAACCCAGACTGTCCCTCTCACTATTTGCAGAGAGTCCTGCAAAAGCTTAGGCAGCTGGCTCAAACAGCAATTCCATGTAAGCTTTTTTCTGGGTTCAACCCCCACCAGGGGCCCTGAACAGTCTCAGAGCGTTCTTTTCCTATGAAACACCACTTTCATCACTTTGCACATCTGAACTTATTGGCACTGCAGCAGTGCATGTGTTTGTGTAATATATTTTTCAGCTACATTCTTGGAACTTGATATTAGAACATCTGAACTCCCTCCACTCAGAACGCTGCTGTTTGGAGAGAATGGCTTTCCATGAGTTGCATGTGCATTCTCCTTCAAAGGAGAGAAAATGGCTGTCCTTGCCATATTTGTATAATTAAAGAAACAATGTGTTTGCTTAGATTACAGATCCTTTCAGATATTTATGGTAAGCACAGGAAGAGCTGCATATGACAGGCTTGCCTCAAGTACAGTGGTTTTAGGCAGAAAAGCTTCCCATTGTGCTGGAAAAGAAGCCTTACTTTTGTCTTGTAGAAGGAGGGTTCTTCAAACATTCAGTTTAGCCTCTAACCCTATTTCTTGATATTCACATGAATCCCAAGTTTCTTCATCAGTTTCTTCATCATAATCCTCATCCATCCATCCATCCATCCATATATGAAAATAGTTTCCTGACAGCAAAATTCTATATGCCCTTACCAGGGGTGGGTTCTAACTTACCTCGCTGCTGGTTTGCTTCCTTCACGCGCGTGCGCGCGCCCAAATTTTTTTTTTAAAAAAAAGCCAAAAACAAGATGGCAACGCATGCGCAGTGCCGGAAACTCGGCTTCTGCACATGCGCAGAAGAAAATTTTTTTAAAAAAAATATTCAAAATTTTTTTTAAAAAAAGATGGCGGCGCCCACAGACCGGCACCGACCCAACCGGATCCGTGACGTCATCGTGACATCACCAGCAGGTCGCTACTGGTTCAGGAGAACCGGTCTGAACCGGGAGGAACCCACCTCTGGCCCTTACAGAGAAATAGGCATTTTTACAGCAAAGTCTTTGTTGTGTTGTGGCCTGAATTGTTTCACATTCATTTTACTTATACAAGAAATGTCACTCTTTCTGGTCTACCCTCAAGCCTACATATAGCCACCAGAAACTGATAAGACGTGGTTTACTGAAAGATTATGAGGCAAGAAGGTCTGCTATTTTTGAGTAGAGCAGCTGGTTTTAAAAAAGAAAAAAAAGAAAAGAAAGCTCCAGAATTTCAGTGATTCACCAATAGACTAATGTCATAGCAGACCGGGGTGTCAAACTCAAGGCCTGGGGGCCGGATCCGGTCTGCGGGGTGCTTAGATCTGGCCCGTGGGGCCACCCTGGAAACAGCAAATGACTGGCCCGTGGTGCTTCTGCCAGCAAAAACTGAGCCCATGAGGGCCTCATGCGCACCCCCTCCATTTTTGCTGGCAGAGGGTTGCAGGAGGCCGTTGCAGCCGAAAATGGAGCTTGGGAGCCCATTTTTGCTGGCAAAGCGCTCAGGCCACCACAGGCGCCCCCAACACGAGTGATGGTGAGCTGGCCATGCCCACCCTGGCCATGCCCACCCCAGCCCCTCGAGGTCCAACACAACCCTGATGCAGCCCTCAATGAAATTGAGTTTGACACCCTTGTAGTAGACCATTCCCAAGTATTACTCTCCCTACTACTACACAACTGCTATTAGATGTATGAGTTAGATAGTAACTGGTCCTAAATTGGCACCTTAAGTATTATATCACATTGACTCACTGCTTTCACTTCACTGGCAGTCTAGGAAAATCCTTTTTGTTTTTGTGCGAAAGATAAGATAGATATTTGTACCCAGAGCTTGGACATAAACACTGAATTGTGTGGGGTCTTCTGTGTAGAACTTAAATGTACATAGGTTGTAAACAGGGTTCATTTTAATTCTCATCCAAGATTATATAACTTTTATATAATGTTTATATGTTTTTATATAAATTTTTATATAATTTTATATAATTATAAACAAGATTATAAACTTATCCAGATGTCAACCCCAGTCTTACTTCAACATTAGCCACAAGAGGGACCAAAACATTTAAGAATTGTAGTTTTTAGAATTTTTAAAAATTTTGAAAAAATCTTAATTTTTTTGAAATTTTTGAAGTTTTGAAAATTTAATTTTTAAATGAACTTTTAGATTTTTTAAAATTTTAGCAATTGCAAGAAGAAAAGCATAGTCTTGAAAAAAAGTCATGGGAAAAAAATACTTACACTGTTGTGATTTACAAAATATTTTCCATGTATGTATTCATGCCCATAGAAGACCCAAATTACACATATAGCAAATGTAAACTAAATGAATTACTCGTAGAAAAATTAAAGGGTCTAGAAGCAAGTCTAGGCACTCTGAGACTCAACCAACAAAAACTCCAATCTAAGGAAGAAGACTATATCCAAACTGAACACAGTAAGGAACAAACAACTACCAGAAAAAAAAAAGAATCTTTAAATGAACCTTTAGAGATAGACCAATGGCAATATGTCATCCATAGGGGGGGGGGGAAACACCACCACCAAGAAAATGTCTCTGTTGTCAACTGCAGTCCAGTCCAATTCACCCCCACTGGAGCTGAGCACTCAATTTCATATCTTCCCCCTGGAGAAATTTCCTTTGCTAAGGAAAAGTTTCCTGAGAAGAATTATATCAGTGGAATGGCTTGACTCTGGAAGTTCTGGGTACTCCATCATTGCAGGTTTTCAAGAAGAGACTGGACAGACATTTGTCTGGAATGGTATAGGGTCTCCTGGTTGAGAAGGGTGTTGGACTAGAAGACCTCCAAGGTCCCTTCCAACCCTCTTATTCTATGTTCTACTATCAGCCAGCTAGATATACAGTACATACTTAGATTTATATACAGTTTCACAGTGCTTTACAGCACTCTCTAAGCAGTTTACAGAGTCAGCATATTGCCCCCAACAACCTGGGTACTCATGGATGGAAGGCTGAGTCAACCTTGAGCTTGGTGAGATTCGAACTGCCAAACTGCTGATAATCAGCAGTCAGCAGAAGTAGCCTGCAGTACTGCATTCTAACCACTGTGCCACCACAGCTCAGATGTCAGGCTTTTGCTATTCATCTACTTATTCATTAACTAAAGCTCTAGTTTTTGTCCTTGTCCAGTTGACAATGCTACAATTGGAATAATTCTGTGAGACTTCAGAGGAATCAGCATGTTCTGTGGTTTTGCCAGGATAACAATCTCCTCTTGAGCTCAATGTCACTCTGTTTCTAAGGTGGTAAAGAAGCAGCACAATTCAAATTGACCATCAATTTCTACTATTTGAATTGAATCTAATATTCTTGCTTGTAACTTAAGTATACAGAAGGCCTAAACCTTCCTATTTATTGAATCATGGTCAGGATTAAGCAGCTCCTTTTATTTCTGATCCCAACAAAAGAACTTTCAAATGTTTTCTAAGAGAAATCATCAATGAAATTTTAGCCTTGATTATGATCATGTACTTTGTGTCAATTAACTTCTCAGATGATACTCAGTTTCTGACTGTGTCATGAACTGGAACTCTTTATTGCTAACTGGTGTGTCTTTGACAGTTTATTTTTCTTACAAATGTGGGGCAGAATTTCATTAATAAGCTCAGAATTTGAAACGAAGTAAACTGAACTGAAACTATGAAACACTTTCAGTTAATTGTAAAGAGACAATTCCATTTGGAAGTAGATAATTGGGATAAGCAACTCTGTTGCTAAGGTCACAATTGTAAAGTGAAATGTCATGTGTCCATACCAACCAATGACATCAGTTCTAGTTGCAGTCATTAAGTGAATCACCCACAGTTGTTAAGCATGACATTATTCAACCGTGACTTGTGACTTTCAGCTGGCTTTCCCATTGACTTGGTGATGGTCATAAATGGTGATCACATGACTGTGGGATACTATGACTGTTGTAAATGAGCACCAGTTGCCAAGTGCTCAATTCACAATTATGTGATTGCAGGAATACTGCAGTGACTGCAAGTTTGAGGTTTGTTCATAAATCTCCTTTTTTGGCACTGTCCTAACTATGGTCACTGAAGTAATGGTCAGTAAACAAGGACTTCCTGTATTTTGGGGAGAGGAAGCTCATGAAGTACTGGATGCAGAATGACATGGCCATATGCTTCCTTAATTCTAAACAGAAAACTTTGAATTGAATATCCTAAGCCAGTAGTTGAACTGGGTGACATTGAGGTTACAACATTGGGAACTTATTCAAAGGTGTGTCTTACCTAGCCAAGTCCAAGGGGAGAATTATTTTTGAAGAGGTGAGGGAAAGAATAGGAGATGCCACTTGGCTCAAATTTGGTTACTGGTTTCATTGGAAGATACTTGAATGTCAGTAAAACACTGCAGTAAATAGTTTTCCAGCTAGCATTAACTGGTACCAGAAAAGGTGAGTAAAAAGTCATCTTATGAACATTAATGAGATATTTTATAGTGAAGAAATTATACTATTTTGCTATATAAAAACAAAAACAAAGTCAGTATTATTATGATGATATATTGGTTTCTGTATATCAAATTTCAACAGGAATATTTAACTGACAATATTTCCATTTCTTTTCAGATCTAAAACAGATGCTTTGAAAAGCTAACAACTCATAACCAAACATAATGAGGAAGTATCGCAATTTGATTTTTGCAACAATCTGTTGTCTTTTACTCTTAGGCAATCATGAGGCTGATGCACAGATTAAAGAAACTAGTAAGTGTCTTCTATTTTTAAATGATTCAGTATTTAAAAATGAAATTTATCCCAGGTTTTCCTTGGAAATTTTGAAGGGAAAAATATATTGCTATTGTATATTGCTGTAGTTCCGATTGCCATTGTCTATTCTTGAATCTTTGCCATGTGTACATAGACGTATTTACTGTATGTATCACATCTCATGCATGCCTGCCTTGGTGAACAAGCAGTTGCCTCTGCTGTATCTACCCTTTTCATCCTTATACAATGGGTCTGCTGGAATAGATCAATGTCATTTGTGGTATAGACACAGCATACGAAAAATGGGGATATTTTTGTGAAAGGAGCCAACTTTCATATGTTACATTTCTAAAGAGATAAATGTTCTTTTTCCAATGATACCGATGATTGATTTTATGCTCGATTCTTCTTTTTTTGCAGTAAAGAATTAAGTAATATTACAAAATATTTGGGAAATATTGCACATTGGTATAATTTTCAATTAATTTTAATTTGACTTTTCTTGTGTCTGATGAACAAAGACAGCATCATGTTCTTATAATATTGGTACTATACGAAAGTATTTAATATGAAGTAGAGTAAGAAAATGCAGAACTAGTACTGTAACAACTTATTTCAGAACAACCTTTTTAAAATAAATCTGAAAATTCCCACAAAAAACCTGTTCCTCCCAGCTGCCCCTGAACTCTTTCCATTAGTAAGTCTCCCCCCCCCCCCCCAGACCTCCACTTTTCCCTTTTAGTATCTGCCATGTAGTATGCCCCCCCCCCACCAGACCTCCACTTTTCCCTTTTAGTATCTGCCATGTAGTATGGGGTAGAGAAGGAAATATGCTCCTTCATTTCTTCCTCCTTTGTTTCACTGACTTGCTGGATAGCAATTAAAACACAAATTCCAGGGAACAGAGGAAGGGACTTTTCTCCAAAAAGGAACTGGACTGCTGACTATCATGGTGAAAATCAATTACTGATTATTCTAAAGCAACTGAGCTCTCATAAAATGCTAAGCCATAAACTATGGTTTATAATCCACATTGGTTAGTTTCATGTACTAAACCAAAACTAATGACTTTACAGCAGGGGTTCCCAACCCCCGGGCTGCAGCCCACTACTGGATGTGGCTTGTTTGGAACAGGGCTGCACGAACAGTGGGCCAGCGCGCGCACACACACACACACACACACACACACACACACACACACACATGTGCAGCTTATCTTGCGCAAGTGGTGGGCCAGCTTGCACATGTGCATGCGCATGTGCGTGCCGGTTCCCCTCTCCCCTTTCCAGGCCGCCGAGCTGTAAAGGTGGGGAACAACTGCTTTACAGGATATGTGACCTAGGGGAGAGAGAGCGAGAGGGAGATGGAGGAGAGAAGCAGAAAATCTCCTGCCACTCATTTAGGAAGTGGGTGATCCTGTTCAATGGAAACTCATGTATGGAACTTCAGATGGGCACATTAAGTGCTGTCCAGATTTACCCCTTTTCAACATCTCTTGTCTCCTGGATTAGTCTCGATATTCCTCAATGAGCTATTGAGTCAATATATTTTTAATATACTCCATAATTTGTGAAGTCCCTGTAGAAGAAGAAACCAAGTATATAAAGAGCACACTTGCTTTCTCTTACCTAGGCAAGGAAATCACACTAAAATCATACAAAATGTTTAGATTAGAGTAGATTAGATTAGCAGAGTTGGAAGGGACCTTGTATGTCATCTAGTCCAACCCCCCACCCAAGCAGGAGACCCTACACCATTTCCGACAAATGGCAGTCCAATCTCTTCCTGAAAGCCTCCAGTGATGAAGCTCCCGCAACCTCCGAAGGCAAGCTGTTCCATTGGTTGATTGTTCTCACTGTCAGAAAAATTCTCCTTATTTCTAGGTAGAATCTCTCCTTGGTCAGTTTCCATCCATTATTCCTTGTTGTCCTTGCAAATATTGCAGTGGAAACAGTTCTAGCTTAGTTTAGCAAGGAAAATGCATTTCTGCAAGTTGCTTTAGAAGTTTAAAATTGCCACATCACTCAATGTTTGTTAAACAAGAATAATTTCCAGGATTTGAAAAGTTTCCATCTGCCCCAGTGTAAATGAACTCAGTGTTGTTGGTGATATAAAAGAAGAGTCTGGCTATTAATGTAGGACAAGATCTTCCTCCCCACCATGACCTCTGGAAAATCATAAATCAATGTGTTTTTTTAAAGATGTCAAAATCGGTGCTGCTGCTGATATAATATTTCTAGTGGATTCCTCTTGGAGCATTGGAAACGAACATTTCCAACTTGTTCGGGAGTTTCTGTATGATGTTGTAAAACAATTAGATGTGGGTGGAAATGATTTTCGGTTTGGTCTGGTCCAGTTCAGCGGAAACCCACATTCAGAGTTCCAGTTAAACACCTATCATACTTTACAAGATGTCCTCTTCCATATTTCACACATGCCTTACATGGGGGGAGGAACCAAGACTGGACAAGGATTAGAGTTCCTAATTCGGAACCATCTAACTAAAGCTGCTGGAAGCAGAGCAAGCAATGGCATTCCCCAGATTATTATAGTGTTAACGGATGGACGATCCCAAGATGATGTGGCTCTACCATCATCTATACTTAAAACTGCTGAGGTAAACATGTTTGCCATTGGAGTGCAGGATGCAGTGGAAGGGGAATTAAAGGAAATAGCAAGCGAACCCCTTGATACGCACCTATTCAACCTAGAGAACTTTACTGCTCTCCACGGCATTGTAGGCGACTTAGTTGCCAGCATTCGCTCATCCATGGCTCCAGAAATGGCTGGAGTAGAAGGAGGGATTAAAGACATCACAGGTAACACTATCTGCTCTGGCGTTGCAATATTTGTGTCTGAGGGAATTATTTGCTACTTTTCCATAATTTTAAGCATTTTGATATGTAGCGCAAGGGCATTTCAAGGTAACAATAATTAACTTTACTTCTAGTGCTATACTAATATTTTCTGTCTGTATGATGTGCGGCTAATACTAAAATAGCATGCAGTGTAGAGAAAGAATGCAAGCAAAATGATAAGGGGAAAAGATGTTGAACAGAATATTGTTGCAAATATTTTCATTACTGTCAGGTTTCTTAAAAGTACTGCATGAGTTATTCCATGCTTGGATGCTTGAATGCTCCTGCCAGGGAGTGTGTAATATCCAGACAAATAAAATTATACAATTATAGCACTTACAATACACAGAATTTTAAGATTTTACAAAATGACATAGGCAGTACAAAGAGTAAGACATCTGTGTTTATCTGACTACTGTTACTGGTAGCTAGAAGAGAAGCCCTTTTTCCCCCACAATGTTTTGCAATTTATTAATTGTGGGATGTTTAGCCTCTCCTTAGTTGTAAGAGTTTGCCTGGAAAAGCCCTAAGATGCACATTCAAAGGGTTCAAAACAAAGGTTCCCCCCCCCCATAATGCTTTTCTGCCATTACATGTGATTTCCCTGCCAGTCTCCTCAGGCTGTGCCTCTCCCCAGCTTTCTAATTATCTCTGTCCTCCTGGACAGACAAATGGACAAAGAGAAGAAAGGGAACCAGAAATCATTGACTCCCAGCTGGATAGCAGAATTAAAGAGGAAATCTCCTGTAAATCCCCCTTTACATTAAGCAGAAGAAGAGGGGAGGAAATAATCTGAATAAAACCTGTTTTATTTAATTAGTAAAAATGAGTAAAAATGATGAAATAGAGCAGAAAATCTTATTGATTTAAATTTATCAATGATTATTCTGCAAGCCTGCATTCTTAGACCTTTGTTTTTATACCTTGAAATGCATGAAAGGAATAATGTTGCAAAAAACAAAACAAAACCCAAAAGCTTTATAATATTTGCCTTGTTTATTTATTACTTTTTATTCACTTTGGCTCAATTACGTTTCTTCGTGATTCACAGCCAAATGTTTTCATGAATAGGGCAAATAATGAGAGTCCTAGAGGAAATCAGGAAGTACCGTACTCTTCTTGCCAAGCTATTTCATTTTATCATTTTATTTATTTATTAGATTTAACAGATTAACAAAGTTGGAAGGGACCTTGTAGGTCATCTAGTCCAACCCCCCATCCAAGCAGGAGACCCTACACCATTTCTGACAAATGGTAGTCCAATCTCTTCTTGAGAGCCTCCAGTGCTGAAGCTTCCACAACTTCCGAAGGCAAGCTGTTCCATTGGTTGATTGTTCTCACTGTCAGAAAATTTCTCCTTATTTCTAGGTTGAATCTGTCCTTGATCAGTTTCCATCCATTATTCCTTGTCTGGCCTTCAGGTGCCTTGGAAAATAGCCTGACCCCTTCCTCTCTGTGGCAACTCCTCAAATATTGGAATACTGCTATCATGTCTCCCCTGGTCCTTCTCTTCACTAGACTAGCCATGCCCAGAATTATATACATCATGCTATCTATATTTAAGTATAACTTAAAAAAAAAAGGCCTCTCTGAGAAATCTGTACTAATTTTACCTCCAGGAAAGATTTTTCTCACTTTTAAAACAGAATATACATTGAATTAGATTTCGATGTAAAAAAAAAAAAATCACATTGCAAAAATGATGGAGTGAATGGAAGATGCATCATTTTGAGTATCCTTAGAGAATTATGGGAACCAAGATGTGAAAGACTTATTATTGGATGAATGGAAACTTCCCTTTCCTGCAATTACTTTCCTGATAGCTACTTTCAACCCTACGGGACTCTGCTGTCTGGCAGTTGGTCTCTCCCCTCAATGAATTAGGGTTCTGGGAGCTTCATAAGATGCTGAGCAGGACTTCCTAGTTAGCCTTCATTAACAGAAGACTCTTGAGGCAATAACTTATCAAGAGTTCATAAGCACACATACCACTCTGCAGGCAGAGCTCTGTATCAATCAGGGGTGGGTTGTAACTTACCTCGCTGCCGGTTCATTTCCTCCCGCGCCGCGTGGCCGTGCCTCATGGGCGCGCGCATGCTTTGTGCACGTGCGCATGCGCAGTGCAGAAATTTTTTTAAAAAAAGCCCAAAACAAGATGGCGATGCATGCGCAGTGCTGGAAACTTGGCTTCTGCACATGCGCAGAAGAAGAAAAAAAACCGGAAAAATATTCCCCCCCCCCAAAAAAAACATTCAAAAAAATATATCAAAAAAATTAAAAAAAAAAAGAGATGGCGGTGCCCATGGACCGGCACCGACCGAACCGGATCCGTGACATCACTGTGACATCACCAGCAAGTCGCTACCAGTTCGGACAATCCGGTCCGAACCGGGAGGAACCCACCTCTGGTATCAATGCTTAAGGTGATAATTTTGTATTGGGTAAAAATATAATAACTGCAAATGATTGTTCTAAAAATGGATGTTTCTTTCTACATACATTTGGATATGATGCTTGGTTACTTGTGCCCAACAATAATGTGAAGAAGTATTTTTCTCTAACAATAATTAGGTGTTTCAAAAATTTAACAGGTTGGCTAATTAATTAATCTTTTTTGCATGAATTGAAATGACACCTTATGAATTTAACAATGCCCCTATATTAAACACTACAAGCAAGTATTTTCAGATGCACAGTGGAAGAGATGCTCACTATTCTAGTAACTGCAAGTGTTTACTCTTCAACAATATGCTCTTTGTAATTGGAAACTTTAACGTTGAAATTGCCTTGGTGTATATTACACACTACCTTAGTTACTGCTTCCTTTTCAAGCCATCAGTTCTTTGCTGTTCTGAAATTCTAAAAAGCATGCTTTAATCTGCTTTTCATCAATACTTCAACCCTTCATTGTATTCTTTGGTATAAAGATTCTTCAGCAGTGACAAATTATCCAACTATTATATATATGGTCTTCCTGTTTCCTTGCAATTTGCAGTATTTAACAGAAAGTCTAAACATTTTTTTAAAAAAATCTAAATATTTTTTAAAAGTTAGTCCAAAAATGTATTATATAATTTTTTTCAAACTTTCTGTGTTTCCAAGAAATCTTCATCACAAACAGTAGTCAAAAAGGGATAAGGAGATGTGGCTGCTCTTTGAGCTATACCTTTACCAGTTAATAGGCTTAGAAGAAATGAGAGTCACTGTATATTCAGACTGGCTCTTACGAGGTATATTTTAAAATTAGATTATATAACAGGCTGTCCCAAAAGTTGCCGGAAAGAAGGAACATAACTTTATAAGTCCTAATTTTAGGAGTGTATTACTGATGTATAGCCATATGGCTAAGAATCTGATTACTAAAATAATAAACAGGAAATTCTGAACAAAGCTTAAATTAATATATTTTTTACACACACACACACACACACACACACACACAATATGCATACTGTAATATATGCACATATAATAGTATACACATAATATGCTATAATCGTATATTATATATATACTATTATATATGCATATAATATTATATATAATATATTCTTTTGATTGAAATGTCTGAGAGTAATTAACCCAGGATTAGATGATAGTAAATGAGAAAGTTTAGGCTACTAGATTATGTGAACTGTTCCATGTATCTCCTTCCATAAACACAACTAGGTTTTTCATTGCTCTTCCTGGGTGATGGGTGCACAGACTTGTGCAAGGCGGAGGAAGAAACAAATTCATCACTATGATATATTTATTCCACCAGCAAGCAGAAATATTATAGAGTGATTGGCTCTATATTGACTCTAAATTGACTCTAAAAATTCTACTCAACTATGAGAGAATCGAAATGGATAATCTACATGATCATAATAATGTTAAAAATCCATCTTCTCAGTTGAAAAATACATTCTCCATGCAATTATTAGGTTCACTATTGTGGATCCAGAAACAGGCATAGCATATGTAGTTGGATAATTGTTATGACTGGATTTACCGCTTTAACATGATTCTGCATTACTTGATTGAATATCCAGTGGTAATATGTGAACAATTAAATCAGAAGTACATTTTTGTTGTAATGTTAACATTATATTCCCATAAATGACATATGCAAGGATATTTATATATGCTTACTTTCTTTTCTTTTGCACTTTGGTTTTATGTAGATTATAATTAGGAAATATGCAGACAAATATAATCGAATAATCTTATAATCCTTAGATACAGAAAGTATATATACACACACAAACATTTGGCTTTTGAATGAAGTATTTATTTAATTCTTTAATAAATTGAAACATAAACTTTTATAAATATGTTTCCCAGTTCCAAAAAAAAAAATCCTTTCTTTGTTATGTTACATTTTTAACATGATAGGCCTTTAAAATCTTTTCTGATCTTTAAAAATATTTTTCTTAACTCCTATAATTTTATTATTATTCCATTGCATTTATTATCATTAGCCACTTGACTCAAATTTGTATTTTGTAAACAAATGCATGATTGCTTCATTTGCCATGCAATTCCATGTATTTTTCTCTGATTTAAGACCCTTTGAAGTAAATATATAGAGAATTCCAAATTAAACTGTTTCTTATTTCTGATCCATGTTGAATCTCAAAATGGAAACATTTTCCATTTATATTTTGCCACATCTTAAGGGTGTAGGAAGTAAACCCTGGACTACATATAACTGAAATATGGCATAAGAAGGCATTGTATATAGAAAAAAGCTTCTCCCTCCATGTACAAAGTTCACATTTCTTTGATGATGAAGTTCATTTAGAAGTTGTAAAATTTAGAGCCTCATTCTATTTTAATGTGAGAGTGGCCTATCTGTGACTGCAAAATATAGTAATTTGCAAGAATATACAATACGAAAACTGTCCTTGGGGCAATTTTTCTAAAGACTGATCATTCATATTCAATCAGAATGCAGAACTGGCAGGCAAGTTTCATTGACTTTGGTCACCACATGTTTTTCCCCTCCATAATCGTGTTTCTTGCTGTTTTTCAAAGAAACATGTCGAACACTATTCAACTTGCATGGATTCACTTGGTTTAATGCTTTCACCTGTTGCATTTCTCTTTTTTTCAAGCACAAGAATCTGCTGACATTATTTTCCTTATTGACGGATCAAAGAACGGCGCTGTCACTTTCTCAGCCATTCGTGATTTCATTGCAAATTTAATTGAAAGACTCTCAATTGGAGCTGAGCTCATACGCATTGGGGTGGTTATGTTTAGTGATGAACCCAGAACTGTATTCTCCTTGAACAGCTACACCCAAAAAGTTGATATTCTAGAGGCAGTGAAGGCCCTTAGCATTCTTGGTGGCGAGGAAGCTAATATTGGAGACGCTCTTGATTTTGTCATGCAAAACCACTTCACCCACTCAGGAGGCAGCAGAATAGAGGAAGGTGTGCCACAGATTTTAGTGCTCATAAGTAACATTGAGTCTAGTGATGACATAAGAGAAGGAGTTTTAGCAATGAAGCAAGCTAGTATATTCTCATTTTGCATTGGGGTCCAAAATGCTGACAATGCAGAGCTTCAGCAAATTGCTACTGATGCAAGCTTCGTATTTACTGCCCTGGATACACGTAACCTTGGTGAACTTCAAGAACTCTTACTGCCAAACATTGCTGGAGTGGCCCAAAGGCTCATTTTGTTAGATGCCCCAACCATTCTTACAGAAGGTATGTATTTTTCAATGAACTGTTATCTTCAATTTAGTTATTTTTGCTCTTATATCAAATGTTATTTGTTTGATAGTAGCCTGAGGATTGAGAATGATGGGATTGAGGGTAGATGTTTATGTGTAACTGCATAAACATAGATACCATACTGGCATGACTATACGCCGAGGCACATGGAATGCTGTTATCTTCCCACCAAAGTAGTACTTATTTATGTACTTTGCCATTTAAAAAATGCACTAAGAAATAGCAGTGATGTTACTACTATTGCCACTATTATGACCACAATCATGAGCAGGAGTTGTGAAATTCCAAATGGCATTGCCAATTTTAACAGTTTAACTTTTGCCTGAAATTTAGGACCTCATCTTTCTTAGTTTTTTCAGGGAAAGAATAAATAT
Source organism: Thermophis baileyi (assembly GCA_003457575.1). NCBI lineage: Eukaryota > Metazoa > Chordata > Lepidosauria > Squamata > Dipsadidae > Thermophis > Thermophis baileyi. Next base: position 3,793,210 of record QLTV01001119.1, read on the forward strand.
CAGAGTGAAGGATAAGAACCAAGAGGGAAATCTTTGCTTGTAGTAGTGGCAAATATCTATAGCTCAGGTGTAGGATGAGGGTGGAGATTCGTTTTCTGAGCTTGTGGGTTGGTTTCCAAATGTTTCATTACCAGGCTAGGTAACATCTTCAGCAGAGTTTAGGGGATGTCACTGTCAGTGTTCCTCTGTTTATAAGGGCTTCAGGTGTGGGTGTGTCAAGTGAGGGTTTTGTGACAGGACTTGTGATGGATCAGCTGTGAGTCATCAGTGAGTCTTGTGATGGGTCTTGATGAGTCAACTGTATCATCACATCAATTAAAAACCAGGATCCACAAGCACCAGCTGGCAGTCAAATGCCATGACCCCAAATCCTTAATCTCTTACCACACCAACACCAAACAGCACCAGTTCGATTGGAGCAACACAAAAATCATTGGCCACACTACCACCCGCCACGCTTGTGAATTCATCGAAGCCTGGCACTCCACAAGTAATTCCATCAACAGACACATTGACCTACAACCAGCTATGAATCCCTCAGAATCCAAATCAGCTACAAAGTCAACCAGAGACAGCACCGACCCTCAATCAACCCACACAATTCCTCACCAGCAGTTCACCTCCCAAGGACCCTGACCTGAGGTAATCTTATCACAAGACTCATCACAAGACTCACTGATGACTGACAGCTGACCCATCACAAGACCTGTCACAAGACCCTCACTTTACACACACCCATACCTGAAGCCCTTATAAAAAGAACACTGACATCCCCTAAACTCCACTGAAGATGTTACCTAGCTTGGTAACGAAACCGTTTGGAAACCAACCCACAAGCTCAGAGAACGAACCTTTACCCCCATCTTTGCTTGTCTTAAAAGTTTTGGTCTTCATTCTATGCAATGCACACATTTACACATATCAATGCTGTTTGTTTAATCTACACATACAAGTCTGCCTGGGCTTTCTACTTCAAAAAGGTCCACCTTTTTTTATACAAGGCACCAACTTTGCGCTTCCTCTAGGTCAGTGTTTTTCAAACTTGGCAACTTTAAGCTGTGTGGACTTCAGCTCCCAGAATTTCCCAGTCAATAAGCTCTAGATCAGGGGTGTCAAACTCATGATAACATGTTGTTGTTGTGTGATGTATCACAACTTTCCCCCCCTTTGCTAAAACGGGGGTGGGGGTGGCCAGCGTATGACGGCCACGAGTTTGACACCCCTCATCTAGGTTCTTCCTCTACTCCAAGTTTCAGGGTCTCAGCATTCTCAGATCCTTGTCTAGTGCAATCTTGGGGTTCTAGAATGAAATAAAGAGTCTACTGCAATTTAAAATGTGCTCACTCTATATCTGATCTGCTATGGAAGCAGGATCTGAAAGATAAAAGCAACTCGTAGAATGAAACTCTTAGTAATCATTCCTGTCACCGAGATTCCAGATTGAAAAATGGTACCCATCAGTGTCCTGGTGATAGGTCAAATAACCTGCTATTTTTCAGTCTGGAATCTCTATTTCATAAATCTGTCTCTCTATTTTTCCAAGTTGAATGTTGCAGTTCTGGAGATAATGAAAATGAGGTCCAATCAAAGCCCTGTTTCCAACCCTGTTTCAAACTTTAAATAACCCTAGGAACAAAGTGGGGTGGGTGGGTTGAAAAGACAAGTAGGGTGGAAAAAGCTACATCTTCTTGCTTTCCAACCTCCAGGTTACCTGGGTGGCCTTTGAAAATGTTAAGGCTTTCCCCCTGGAAGTCTGGATTAGAATAATAGAATTATCTTGTCATTATGATTTAGTATAATTTACAATGGATTATGTATGAAATGCTGTCTCTGTCCCATAACCAAGCTTGAAAATGACTGGAGAGGATCCAGATAATCTGCTTCATCTGGGGTACTTTGTAGTAGGATGCTTCCTCAAAAGACTGTTGGAGGCCAAGTGCTATTTATTTAGGACCCCACTCCCAAATCCATACAGGGAGGATCTCTCAGGAAGGATTGTACTGGCAGTCCAGGTGGTCACACTTATCTGCAGCCCCAGGAAGGAACCAAAAGAGAAAAGTTCTAAAACTACAGACTTTTATTACAGCGGTGGGTTGCTCCCGGTTCGGACTGGTTCTTAGAACTGGTAGCGCTGGCGGAGGGAGGCTCCACCCACCCTCTCGGGATGCTCCGCCCACCCACCCGGGACGCTCCGCCCACCCGCCTGGGACGCCTCTGCGTATGCGCAGAAGTGTCGTGCACGTGCGCGAACCGGTAGTAAAGGGTTTTAGAACCCTCACTACTGATTTATTATATTCAATCATAATGTTTAATAATTAAATGACTTTTCAATCACTGTGAGCTGTATACAATATTTTATGGCAATATTCCGGCTCTAAAATTAAACCTGCTCTTAAGATTGTGAAAAACACAGTTCTTGAGTGTTTACCTAGTTTCTATGCTGGACAAATGAAAGTATATATATGAAAACAGGAAAGATGCATATTATCCTCCTTTCAAGTGCAGTAGTCACTCTAACTATCATCTCAAGATTTGATAGTTGAATCTTTTTATTAGTACTTTTACATCCCAGAGTAATAGATCTTTTGGAGCTAAAAGTGATTGATGTGAAGTTCACATCTGAGTCAGAATCATGTTTGTCCTAAGATCTATTATCTCCCACATCACCATTTTTGGACTGAAGAGGATTCAAATGATCTGCTTCATCTAGGATACTCTATAATTGACTTGCTACTACTATCTCAACAACTTCCTTAATAGCTTGCTGAGTTATTCTTCTATTGGGGCTGGATATGTATAGTCTGAAACACATATGTATATTATTTATTTCTTATTGATGCCAATGGGTAATTAGTTTGCTTCCACTCAGTGCTGAGTTATTCATTCATTCATTCATTCCTTCATTCATTCACATGCTGACAACCTATCTTCTGGCTTAAGGTAGCATACAAATGTCTATCTACAGTAAAATTAACTATAGCAATTAAAACTATTTTAACCCCCTCAAAATATTTTCAGCCCCATCCTAAAGTGTAACAGGGAAGGAGAGTGATGAAAATCAGACTAACCTACCACAGCATGTTGTTCCATATTTGAGGAAAAGTGGAAACTATTGTTGAAGTTAAGTGTGTCTGTGGCAGACTGGGCAAAAGGATCCCCGTGGAAACTCTTTGGGACAGTTTGTATAGAAGTACATGATGTTGCAATAATAAAGCTTTCTTCACAGTTCCATATGAGAGCCATTACCATGTCGTTTCAAGGTCACAGGTTAATTTAATTTATTTTTAATGGGAATATCACCAAGGTAGTATCAAATCCCTTTAACTTATTCTTGGAATTGTGTGCTCATTCATAAAGCTGTTCACTTACTGATGTTGGTTTCCTGCAGGTTTTGGACCTAGGTATGTTTTGCTGTTATAAAGTTTAGTTACCTTCTCTTGGTCTTTCCATGCATGGAAGTGGGAGGGGAGGCAGAATTTTATAGGCTTTGATGTTATTCTACTGTAAAGCCAGAAAAATGTAGTTGCATGAATATTACCCATGAATTTTAAGCAGAAATACTGAAGTGCAAAAAAATCATAAACAGATTGAATATACTGTAACTCAACAATTAAAGTAAATGTCTTGTACAACAAATAGGAATGTTTATCTAATAATGCTTGCACCGATTCAGAATTTATTCGTGTTCTTCAATGAGTAAGCACACTGACTGCTTATATATTGTTGCTTACAGTTGTTGAAGTCAATAAGAGAGACATAGTCTTCCTGATAGATGGTTCTACTGCATTGGGACCTGCCCCCTTTAATGCAATTCGTGATTTCGTGGCCAAAATCATCAACAGAATGGAAATTGGACCAGATCTCATTCAAGTTGCAGTGGCACAATATGCAGATACTGTAAAACCAGAATTTTATTTTAATAGATTCCAGACGAAAAAAGATATCGTCACCAATGTTAGGAAAATAAAACCAATGGGTGGTGCCACACTTAATACAGGCTCAGCATTGCAGTTTGTTAAAAACAACTTCTTCACCAGTGCCTCTGGGGCCAGGATTGATGAAGGTGTCCTTTCCATGTTGATTCTGATCACTGGGGGTGTGTCCAGGGATGATGTTCTCCAATCAACACAAGAAATTAAAAGGAATGGCATCGTGGTCCTTGCTGTGGGAGCCCGAAATGCTGATCGTACTGAACTTGAACAAATTGCCTACAAACCAAGCATGGTTTTCACCCCCTCAGAATTCCGCACAATTGCACTAACTGCCATCATTCCTGATGTTTTGTTATCTATAAGGACACTCCCTATAAAAATTGTGGAAATACCATCAACAGAAGGTAATTTCTGTTCATTTTATTTAACACTTTTTTTAAAGAAAAAGAACAACATATATGTATGCATGTATTATTTATTTATTTATTTATTTATTTATTTATTTATTTATGGTAGCTGTTTGATTCCTGTCACTAGCTGGTACATACAGGTAGCCCTTTTTTAGTGACCACAATTGGGGCTAGCAACTTGGTCATTGCAAAATAGTCACTAAGTGAAACTGCAGCTGTACTTATTTTACTTCAGCTTTCCTTTGCATTACTAACCTGTGAAAGTCATAAATGAGAGGATTGGTTATTAAGTTGCTTTTTCATCACTATCGTAACTTGGAACAGTTACTATACAAGGCAGTTGCTAAATAAGAATTGCCTATAGAGTCTATTCATTGCTTGAAGTTATTTATGGATAGGTTTTTATTGTTCGTATTTAACTATATAATTTTGACAATTAAAAGTTGGTATAGAAAATATTGCATACATTGTAGCTAACATTTGAAAACATTGCTAGATATATTTTTCCATATATTTCTTTTGCCTTACATGTAAAAATGGCAGGTTCAAACATCATGGTGATCAAATAAATAAATGGACAATGCTAATGGCATTGTCCATTTATTAATTTGATCACCATGATGTTTCTGCTAAATTGAGCTAGCTGGAATCAGTTATCCCTTATTCGGTTTCTATACTATTTAATTATTCAGTGATTACTTAGTTCATTTACAGCTATTAGCTCTTTATTAATAGCCATAAGATATTAGTAGAGAAATGCATAGATTCATTATTATTTTTTTCTAAAGACTTGTATATCCTCTTTCAAAATAATAGAAATACTTTTTCTCTCCCATCAAAGTTAGAATTAGATAATAATCAGTTCATTAAAAATTTAGCAATCCGCAATTTATTTTAAGAATTGAGGGAAGGAGATTTTTAAAATAGGAAATTTAATCCCTGAGATGGTCACTCTATTTTCTTCTCCATCATCTATCCATCTGGTAATGTAACTGTTCACTCTAATCTTATCATACAATACACAAGGAAGATGAAAACATTCGTTATAACCACAAAATGTTAGTTTTCTAAATGGCCTCCCCAATAATGTTGAATGTTCATAACCACTTTGAAGTTACGGTACATCATCATTAATTTGCTAACTTTCCAGATATCACTTAATTACCCTTAAATTAGAATATAGTAAAATCTGCAACTTAAACCTTTTTCAAAATGTACATTTCCTACTAATATTTTCTTGCATGGTACATATCACTGATGACATTTTTATTTTAGAACTGCAATTAAAAATGCTCTTAAATGTTGCTTTATTTGTGAAGATACATTTTCTTCCTCTCCCCTTTGCTCTTTGTAAATATGTAATATGGATGTACATTCCTCCTTTTAAAGAAATGTTCACTTCTGTAATTAGGTTGATCCAATTCTGCATGGAAACCAATTGCCCCATCCCACACCCCCCAATCTTTTCAAGCCTCTTCAGTGGATTGGAAAAAGTTGTTGAACAGTGTGGGTGGGGTTTTATAGGGCACCAATAGGTACTAATAGGGAACATTTGATAATAGGCAGCAAAAGATTTTACTTTCACTTTATCCTTTGTTAGCATTTCTAAACATTACATTCCAAATATTTCTAAACAAGATCTCCATTTATGCAGACATTCCTACAGTTTTGATTGAAGAACATGGAATTCTCTGTATCTATATATTACTATCTCCCATTTCTGTCTGTAACTATCAATTGGACAAAATGGTGCATCACTGGACAACAATTTTTTCAACCAAGATACTTCAAAAGGGCTAAATTACAGAATGCCAGCACCCATTACTCCCTTGGGAAGGAAATTTGGAAAAGTTGTGGCTACTGCACTGCTGCAGCCAGACGTCATCATGTGATCATCATTTCAAACTCTCCCTGCCAGTTTCTCAAAAGTCACTGGAGAAGCCAGCACTTGATGATGATTGCAAAGAAAATCTTTGCTTGTGGGAAGCTGGTAGGGAGTAATCAAGAAACTGGTAGGGAAGATCATAAATTTCTTGGATAAGTCTCCCACAGCTGTGCAACCTGCTAATCTGCACTCATACTACACTGGTCACTCGGGCACCCCTGTGCACCCTTCTTGAATGAAGACACACCCATGCACTGACCCCTGATCCATACAGCACCTTTCCCACAACCTCACTCATCCCCACGCACCAATCCCAACTCATTTAACACTTCTCACGCACTGCTGTGCATCCTTCCTGACTTGCATTGCACCACCACATGCCCTCCTTGAGTTGTACAGCATCTCTGATGCACTCCCATATACTCTTCCTGACCCATGCTGCACTCAACCCCCACATGCCCTCCCCAACCCATGCTACATCCAAATCCTCCCTAACCTGCGTGGCACCTCTTCTGCACCCTGTGCATCCCCATGCACCCTTCCCGACTTGTGCTGCATTCCCATGCATCCTCTGCAACCTGCTCAAAATCTCTTGCACACCCCCCACACCCTTCTTGATCCACAGTGTGCATTGCATTCCTCCTCATTGAGGGTGGTGTGCAAGAGTATGCAGAGATGTGCAAGGGGTACCATGCAGATCAGGATGGTGCATGGGATTGTGTGAAAGTTGCCATGCAGATTGGGGAGGCCACACAATTGTATGCAAAGGGTGCCATATGAGTCAGGGAGGATGCATAGGTGTGTGCGAGACATACGAGTCAAGGCGTGTGGTGTGGGTTGGGGAAGGTGCATGGGAGTGTGCAACTGTTAGGTAAGTTACATCTCTGAAATGATGACCCAATGTGTTATGGTTGTCTAATCTCATCTAAAACCAATCTGTTAAAATTGGATTAATTGCAAATTGTATTCTTTGGCTTTCTATGCCATGGCCCATGCCTAGTAACATGGTTATAGGCTCACTTGTGATCTAAAAATTTCTAGATAAAATTCAAGTTTTCAACTGGTAAAGGGGTAGAAATAGGCCCAGTTCATGGCAGGAAATTTAGCCCTTTGAACATTAAGTGGTCATAGCAGAGCACTCCATCCTGAAAAATTCATGTTGCCAACTTACTGTACATGTTTTTTTCCAAATCATGTCTGATTTTCAGAGGCTGCCTGGATAAGTCCCTGCAGTTTTCCTGGCAAGATTTTTCAAGAAGTGGTTTGCCATTGCTTCCTTCTTAGAGCTGAGATAAAGTGATTGGCCCAAAGTCATCCAGCTGGCTTTGTGCCTAAGGCAGAACTAGAACTCAAGGTCTCCCAATTTGTAGCCTGATGCCTTAACCACCTATATCAAACTGAATCAAACATACAGGTGAAGATTTTCCAATTGACCTTATTTGACCAGATGATCAGAGTCTTTGGAAGACTTTCTAGCCCACTTGCATTGTCCACTGAATTCAGGGAAATAGAATCTTAATATCAGATAATCTTTACACAGTTCCACATGCACACATGTAGTTAGCAGTCATTACTTGCAAATGGAAATCTGAGAAATATCACATTTTAAAATGTAGTTGGTGTGTTTTGATTAATCGTGTGGTTGGTGGCTCTTGATACTCCTCTCGGTTCTTCTTTTCTTCTCTTCATGGCTGTGCTGTCTTGTCCTGTCCTGTCCTGTCCTGTCCTGTCCTGTCCTGTCCTGTCCTGTCCTGTCCAGTCTTGTTGTCTCTTGAATGAGGTATACATGTGTGTACCGCAGTTGCAAATGCACACATGACCAATACTGGTATGTTTTTCTATGAAGTCTCATGTTATTTTCTGTGCTCTACTGCAGTTGTAACCAAAAGAGATATCGTCTTTCTTTTGGATGGATCAGTCAACGTTGGAAATACCAACTTCCCATATGTCCGTGACTTTCTTGTGAACCTAGTTAATTCCCTTGATGTTGGAATTGATGATATACGAATCGGCCTAGTACAATTTAGTGAGAACCCCAAAACAGAATTCTTTTTAAACACCTTCCTAACCAAGGCAGATGTCGTTTCTCGTCTGAGGCAGTTGAGACTGCAAGGGGGGTCAATTCTGAATTCAGGAGCTGCACTAGATTTTGTGCGTTCCAATCACTTCACTGAAGCAGGTGGGAGCAGGAAAGATGCGAATGTCCCTCAAGTGCTAGTCTTCCTTGCGGCAGGGCCATCTGCTGATGCCTTCCAAGATGCCGCCAATGCCTTAGCTCGTGCGAGAGTGCTCACCTTTTGTGTTGGGGTTAGGAACGCCAAACTAGCAGAACTTCAGCAGATTGCATTTAATCCACAAATAGTATATTTTAAGGATGAATTCAGCTCTCTGCCAGCTTTACCACAGGAAATGATTAGTCCACTAACAACATATGTTAGTGGAGATGTGGAAGAAATTACGATCACATCAACAGGTAATTTGATTTTTTCATATTACGTTGACTTTTATCATGCAGATATGTTTTGAGTGACATACTAATTTTATGAACTATTAATTATATCTTATTATATAATTTTATTTTATATCTTATATTAATAACTAGAGGCAGTGCCATGGCTATGGTGCTGGGTCAGGAGTGGGACAGCCAGGCTCTGCTCTGCCTTTTAGGCACAGATGGCACAGTGGATGACTTTGGGCCAGTCCCTGATTCTCAACTGTGGTCCAGGAAATTGAAAAACACCACCCACTGGTCCAGCATCATATAATTTTTATTATTGTTATTATACACATGCACCCCCACAAGAGGGAGAGTGATTGGCGACTCTTTCCTAGCAGAGAGAAGCGGGAAGGCCCAGCAGCAGGGAAATTGTCCAGTGGGAGAACACAACAGCCTGTTGTCCAGACTGACTATCTCACATGCCATTACCAAAATGTCTCGGTCCAGAAAGTTTTTTCTTAAGCCATCTTAGAATCAAGCCTTTTGAGCAAGTGACAGGAGGAGCTTAAATTGTAAATATAGGAATGCCAATAATATTTCCATTTCTTATCAGAATCTTAGGAAGATAATTGCTTGCAGGTCTCTTCCCATGTAGACTTCTTGCCACTCAGCACTTCTGGATTTATATGTGGACATACAAATTAAAGAAATATTCTGAAGTGGAAGTTTTATGATAAGAGTCCTGAATGATGCAAGTGCTTTCAGGGTGCTTTAAATACTAAGAGAGCAAGAGAACAAGAGATTTCATATCATGCCCTTAAAAATATGGTCCCTTGTCCCAATGTGAAATATTATGCAGCCCTTCCACTGTCAGAAAACAATTATGTTTTTGCAGAAGAAAAACTTTGCAGAATGAATACTATTGCTCAGTATAGTAAAGTGGTGATGCCTCATTTTCAAATGCAAATTTACCTATTGATATTAACTGTCAAGGGAATTATCTGCATATATGAATCAGTTCTTAGAAATACTGGTATCTGGAAACCTTACTCCTTAAAATACATTAGGAAAATATAGATAATGACCAGATGCCAACAAGTAAAGCAGTATATATCTTTATTAAGGACAACAAAGTACTGTATATTTATATGGAATAGGCATTTCTTTTTCTTATTAATATAATACTGTGAGAAGAACCTCATTCCTTCTTCTGAAACTTAAGGTGATAAAGGTCCCAACATTTTATATTACAGCCTCCTTGATAAAAAGCAAACAGGCTACTAGTCAAGGGGCTAATTTAAGCATTGGAGAGGTGGTAGAGTGATGTGCCGTCCTATATCATGAGTCTCACCAGAAATGTAATATGCATAATCCATTTAAGGAGCCAAGAGTTCAATTCCCTCAAAGTTGTAAATCACTCTATGATTCCACAGTTCCCTCTGATGCCATGTCAATTTTTTTCTTCCATTGTGGAAGCTTGTACCAAAGATGTAATCAAAGATGCCAAAGCGATCACCTGAGTCAAATTATATTCCTTACTAATAAAATGTGATTTGGATTTCTTGTCACTTATATAAACAGAAATTCTGTAATAAAATGATACATACTGAATATTTTTACCTCACTTCATTCCAGAAAACAAGATTGATATTTTATTTTTGATTGATGGCTCAATGAACGTGGCTGGCCAGTTTCCTGCTGTTCGAGAGTTTGTGTTCCAAATTATTTCTGACCTGAATGTGGGGCCAGATGCTGTACGAATAGCTCTAGCACAATTTAGTGACAATGTAAATGTGGAGTTCAACTTTGACATCCCATCCAAGATAGAAATCCTTCAGAAAGTGAGAAAGATGAGGATGAAAGGAGGAAGGCTACTGAACATTGGAGCTGCACTAGATTATGCTGTAAAAGACATCTTTGTAAGACATGCTGGGAGCAGGATTGAAGAAGGCGTGCCACAATTCCTGGTTCTTCTTGTGGCTGGGAGATCAGATGATACTGTGAATGAAAGTGCTGATACCCTGAAACAAACTGGTGTGATTACTTTTGTTATCCAAACCAAGACCTCTGATCCAGTTGAATTAGAAAGGATAGTTTATGCCCCTCAGTTCATTCTAAAGGTTGATACCCTTTCTCAAATTGGAGACATACAACCTGAAATAGTCAATCTGTTGAAAACCATAGAACTTAAACCTCAAGGTATATTTCTTTATTTTTATTTATCACTTGATGTTCATTATTTTTTTAAATATTCAGACTGATTGATTGATTGGGGTGTTACCCCACTGCAATCAAACAGACGTTCAGTGATATGAAAGATCTAATTTTCTACAGCCTACTAAAACCAGTCAGAAGGTGACACATAGGCAATCAGATATAATTCTGAAACCAATACGCTTTGGCAAAATTGCAAACATATTCCTCAGCTGAAAACTGACAAACCATTGTGGTCTGAACCCAAATTTAGAACAAAGTTCAAGACCATTTTTCATGGTCAATAAACTTGGAATGGGAAAAGCTAGCTAGTTTCTCCTTTTAGGAAATTTATTCTGGGAAATTTCCAGGGACATGTTTTGCTACAGAAATGCATCACCCATGGAACCCCTAATAATGTCATCTTAAGATAATAATAGAAGATTCAATCAGGGCTTCACAATATCGCAGAAAAACCCCAGTTGTCAATAAGTGCAAGAAGCGAAAACCAATGTGAATAAAGATTCTAGTGACTCTAGGAGTCTCAGAAATTAAAGATTTTTCAGCCCTGAAACTTGTATCTAGTTCAATTTATTTGTCAGGGCTGTGGAAATACAAAATCATTTGGGGGAAGGGAATCTCATTACCAATTCTCCCAAGGACTCTTTGTAAATAAGCTGCTTTATTCTGACCCTAGTAATGGAAAAGCAACATTCCTTAGGAAGTATTTCAGGGTAGAAATGTACCAGCTCTACCCTCTTTGTGATCCTGCTGCAGATGACATCAGGAAAGCAACAATCCAGAGTATAGTCATTGGGAAGTGACTATGCAACGTAGAAAGCTGAGAAAAGAAAATTTGAAAATATCAAAAATCAGTTGTATTATGAAAGACACAATGTTATTTCAAGTCAAATAATTTCTTCAAGTTCAATAGCAGAAGATTCCTCTGAGAAACTACTAGGTCTCATACGCTCCATCTGGCCTATCAGCAAATTCTGAAATGAACATCTTTGGGTTTCATGTCATTGTTCCTTTATGATGCCTTTTCTTTCATAGTTTTCCCAATTTTTTAAACTGTGTTAGTAGAACAAGCACTAAAAGATAAAAATGGACACATTCTAAGAAATGATTGATGTGAAGATGAATCTCATTTTTTCCTTCCGAATCTGTGAATCTGAAGTTCAGAAGAAGAATGATGTATTTCTGATAGATGGTTCAGATGGCTCCAGAAGTAGTTTCACAGAATTTAATACTTTTGTACAAAGAATTGCTGATAATCTGGATATTGGTCCTGATAAAGTCCAGATTGCTGTGGCCCAGCACAGTAATACTATCAGCCTGGAGTTCCTTCCGAATGAATACTCTGTGACAAGATTGAGATGATCAAAGTCATCCAGAGATTATCTCCTATGGGCTCTTCACTTAACACAGGGGCAGCCCTTAATTAACTTGTTAGGGATGTGTTCCTGAGCCCACCTGGAAGCAGGATATCTGAAGGTGTCCCATAGTTCTTGATTTTGCTGTCAGCTAAAAAGACAAGAGATGATGTCAAAAAAGCTTCCTTGGATCTGAAGATGATCCTTTTAGCATTGGCATTGAAAATGCAGATGTCACTGAGCTGCAGACAAATTCTTTTGTTTCTGAAATTGCTGTCCTTGTTTCTGGTATTAGTGAACTGAATACCTTACACCAACTCATTTCAGAGTCACCCAACTGACCAGGGCAGAAATAGAAGCTTTGGCCCCTGTGCTGATTTTTCCATCACTTGGCTCCGGGGAATTTTTTTTTTATTATACTGTAATTTGCAACTTAAAATAAACAAAGCAAATAATAAACATGGGCTGGCCAAAATTAATTGCTGCTACTTTTCAAAAAACACTATTTTCAACAGCCTGCTCACTTCAGAATTCTGGATGAGACAATCACATTTCTAGAACCATATAATTAGTAAAGCCAAAAGATATCTTTATGAACATTTCTTGAGATTTTATTTTTCTCAATCCCCCACCTCCCATTTCCATAAATAAGGCCAGTAAAGAATTTTCCTTTTTTTTTTTTATACAATCACTATTTTTCCCCCTAATGCCCAGAAAGGATAACAGTTCTGGTCATTATGAAAAATGATAACTGGCAGCCAGGTGTCCAGCCAATTGCTGTTCTTCCAGATGCAGTGGGACAGAATGAAAGAAGAGAGTTGAAGGGAGGGAGGAAGAAAACAAAGAAATAATTTTACCGCTTCAATAGCCATCAATGAACCCCATCCACAAAATATTGGATAACCTCTTCTGTTCTTGGAGAAATTTACTGAATAGTTTCCCCACTATTTCCCTGCTGATCAAGGGGGCAGAAAATGTTGAATAACCTCTGCATAATCAAATCATTGGAGTGACTAAATAATTCTAGGTTACGTTCCTAGGTCACATTTCTTTTTCTTTTCTAAATATTTTTTGTACAGGGAGTAGGGCATGCTTGCATGCATTTATAGATACAAAAATGATGCATATAACTTCTGTGTTATTTTACTAGTGACCCGACTTCCAATGCATATTGACATAGAAAAATAGGCAAATATCCTTTATAATGATGATAGTCTTCTATATATTGAATATGATAGTCTCCTGCATATAGCAGTAGAATAGCTGATACTATGTGGTATTCCATTTCAGAGGGATTCTAGGCTAACTGGAGTTGCACGTCACCGCAAACCATTATTTATTCTTCTAAATATAGATTAGAATTTCCAGATGTGTAAGATTCAAGCCATCACATAGATTTTTGTTAATATTTTATTCAATCAGTATTTTTGTTTCTATGATACAAATCTTCTGGAAATGTCTTACATACATTCAATTCTAATAAACATACATTACATGATTCAACAATTGCATAGCTTAGTAAAGCAAATAGTATATATGGGTACCCTCTATGTTTCCCCCTGAGAATTTTATGGAAGAAATAGGCAATAGGAAAAAGTAAGTAAAATTTATAAACATCATTTATCAATTTAATCAGAAACACTATTTTCCAATCAAATTTTCACAGTTTATTTTCTATAGCTTTTTAATAATACTTTGTACTGTGTGACTGTTAATATTAGCTGATTAATTCCTTTAACCATGTTGAATTTATTTGCTAGTATAATTTTGACTGTCATCTAATATCATTTTTTGTTCTATAGCAGATACAAAGAAAGACGTCGTTTTCCTTATTGACGGTTCTCAGTTTGCAATTTCTGAATTCCCTTCAATTCGTGAATTTATCGAACGGCTTGTAAACAATATGAATGTGGGTTCAGATGCTACTCGAGTAGCTGTAATTCAATTCAGTGATAATCCCAAAGTTGAATTTTTGCTGAATGCACATTCTACCAAGGAGGAGGTGCTAGCTGCAGTGAGAAGACTAAGTCCCAGAGGTGGGAGGCAAGTGAACCTTGGTTCCGCCCTAGAATATGTATCAAAGAATATCTTTACAAGGCCTTCTGGGAGCCGCATAGAGGAAGGAGCACCTCAGTTTTTAATCCTCCTTTATTCCCACCAACCTCATGATGATACAGAGAACCCGGTACGCCAGATCAAAGAGATTGGTGTGGCTCCGCTTCCTATTGGAAAGAATGTGGATCCTGAGGAAATGACCAAAATAGCACTTAGTCCTGATTATGTATTTCAAGTGTCAACTTACCAAGATCTACCTAGTCTGGAACAGAAAATGTTAACCCCTCTTACAACATTAACTACCCAGCAAATACGAAAAATCATTACTGATACAAGTCGCCCTCCAGGTAAGGTGATTTGTAGGATTGTCTGCATAGAACATTTCCCCATCATCTGCCTATCTTTCCTGCTTCCTTGTTGCAGTGACTAGCATAGAGGTGCATAGTTCTTGGCATTTGGCAAGACAGAGCTGTAGTATTTCTCTAGGCCCAAGCCTAGTTTTATTTCTGTATTGGGATCAGTACATGACAACCATCTCACTTGGGAACCAGGGTTGTCACATTTTCAGGGATCCAAAGCACAAAACAGAATTGTAAGAGGTGTTTTTGATTTAATAAAAAAAAAAAAGCAGAGGAAGATAAAGTGTAAGTTCTGCATTGGACCACTGGTCCTTTTGGACCAGCTCTACCTCTCAACTGAGAGGACTTTAAATTGTCTACTGCTGCTAACCCAGATTCTCTTCACTGAGACAGGAGCTAGCCAGGGGTTGAAGCTGCATATTAAACATGAACTCCTTTCTGTGAGAAAAAAACTGGTCTTATTCTGTTTTCCCATTCTCCCCACCCCTCATTGTAGACATTGACAGTGAAGCAATGGACATCGTCTTCCTTGTTGACAGCTCTGATGATGTCAGACCAGATGGACTTGCTCACATTCGTGATTTCATTTACCGGATTGTCCAGCAACTAGATATCCAACCAAGCAGAGTGAGAATTGCTGTTGTCCAGTTTAGCAATGAAGTGTTTCCCGAGTTCGACTTAAAAGCCTATCCGACCAAAGAGAGTGTGCTACAAGCCATACGACGCTTAAGGCACAAAGGCGGTTCTCCCCTGAATGTTGGGAAAGCTCTGGACCATGTCATGAAGACTCTCTTTATCAGATCAGCAGGAAGTAGGCGAGAAGATGGAGTCCCCCAGCATTTAGTCCTCTTGCTTGGAGGAAGATCCCAGGATGATATCAGCAGGCCTTCTATTCTGGTGCAGAACTCTGGGATTAATACTCTGGGAGTTGGAACAAGACAAGTAGACAGTGCGGAATTGCAAAGGATCACCAGCAATCCCCAAACTGCATTTATTGTGAGAGATTTTACTGAGCTCCCAGCAATAGAAAAACGGTTCCGTGGAGCATTTTTTACAACACAAGTGCCAACTGAACTACCTACTGATGTTATCGCTGGTCAGTCTTTCATTTTTAAATAAAACTGTGGAGTTGGAATAATATTCATGGGGATTTAAAGAAATAGGTGTATGAAAATGAAAATTGCTTTCAATAGTACCTATAGCTGGAGTCAACACACTGCTTTGTATAAAATAAAATAGACAGTTTGCAACAGAGCTATTGCATGAAAAGGCAAAGTTAAAAATTTAGCATTCAATTTTCTTTATAACGTTCAAAGGTCAATATAGTTTTCACATTGTACTTTTTTGCATGTTTAATTAGAGGTTCAGTTTAGAACTTGCTTTTGTGTAAACAAGGTAGAATGAAATTACCCACCTCTAATCAACAAATCTAGACCTCTTGGGTAATTCTGCCTTGCAGCCTAAGCTGCTTGTCTCTGATAGAGCTCCGGGTGACTCTCAAACCAGCTTCAAAATTTCCAGTCTAAATTTCAGTAGGTTGGCAACAGGGCCAGAATGTTCTCAGTCTAACTTTGGCTACTTATATGACCTGATTGGTCACACTACTGCTTCTGGCCCTTCTCATGCATAGCAGAAAGGCAAGCCTTGGTGCTTGGCAATTGGGTAGCTGAGTCTACTTCTGCCTGCCTTTTCCTTTTATGGTTTGTTTTCTTCTAATGAGCGCCTTTCCTTTTCTTTCCCAGATTTTTGCCCACACAAACACCTTCATCCCTGCTTCCCATATTATTTCCTCTGTCACCAACACAAAACCCCTTTCTTTTTCTTTTTCTTTTTCTTTTTCTTTTTCTTTTTCTTTTTCTTTTTCCCTTTTATGGTATCATTATACCCTCCCATGCTACCATAATTAAAGCAATAGCAAGTGAGTTGTTCTTTTGTTCATATACCCTTTACTGATCCATGCAAACTTTGTTAACAAGGAAGAACTGATTGTTCAGCTTCATACACATAAAGGAGCAACTTTTAAAATAAAAGGTGTTAAAAATTAAAGATGTTTTAAAAGGTAGTAAAGAAAGGGGGAAGGGAATATTTGTAGTACTGTGGGCAGAGGATAGAAAAGTAAGGAAACTGGGAGTTGAAGTCTACAAGTCTTAATGTTGCAAACTTTGGAGACTCCTGCTTTAAATTGAAAAGCCTTTGGAAGCTGCTTGGAAGGAGGTTTTTAATTGCAGAAGCGAAGTGACATTCTGGGTTAGCTGAACAACAAACTGGCTAAAAGGAAGGATTCTTATCTGGTTCTCTGTCTTTGAAGTTTTGGGCTTTGTGCAATATGGGCTTTGTGTTTCTAAAAGGGTTTGAGAGAGAGAGAGAGAGAGAGAGAGGGAGAACCACAAAGCTGGCTGGCACTAGAGACAGCTTGAGA
>QLTV01001119.1:3817039-3844895 GCA_003457575.1 Thermophis baileyi
GTGTTGTTGGTGTGTCTGGGATGGAGGTTGTGGAGCTAGGTAGCTGTAGTTTACTTTCAAACCTGCAGTAAAACACGTTCAGGTCATCTGCCAGTTGCTGATTTCCTTCAGCCTGCGAAGGTGGTTTGCCATAACCAGTGATATTTTTAAGAGTTCTTCACATGTTTGCTGGTTCATTTGTTGAGAACTGATTCTTTAGCTTTTCAGAGTAGCTTCTTTTTGCTTCTCTGATCTCCCTTGTTAATACATTTCTGGCCTGATTGTACAGCATTAGTGTGTTGCCTTGCAAAAAGTAATTGTGTGAGCAGTGTATAAGTGTTAATTGCTTACTTCTAAGAGTCCTGAACCTCAGGCCATTCCTGAATATCAACTCAGTGACTGGATGATGTTTTCACTGCGGAGCACTTCACAACTTATCTTTATTAACATGAAGCTCTTTTTCAATAGGTGGTGATCCACCTAACTGATGGTATTGATAGTGCTATGGGACCACTGGCAGCTGCATCAGCGAATCTAAAGAAAGAAGGTATGTTTTGTAAGGCTTTATTTTCATACTGACATAAAAATTCCTTTTAGTTGGGATTTCTGAGACTACATATATATATTCACACTGATCAAGTCTTTCAGATAAATGAATATAGAATAACCCTAAAGCATATGCCCAGTGTTTACAACCATTAACACAACATGACTCTTTAGCTTTTTATCCTTTCATTGAAATATTAAGGCCAGCGCCTTCCTTATAACCATGTTCATAAACATTGACAGAAGTAAGTAGGGTTTTTTTCTTTTGCAGTTGTTTTATCACCAATATGTCCACAAGATATTTCTCCAATTTCGTTGTTAAGACATTCTTGATAGTTTAAAATGAATGTTCCATTCTTTTCTCACTTGAAGCAGCCCTAAACCATTGCAAAATTTCTTCTTCCTACATAAAGAATGGGGTGGATGGGGGTGGGTTATTGGATTAACTTGTTCTTTTGGCAAGCAAATGCTGTTGTTGCTGAACTAGGTTTTCAATCCAAGATGTTCTAAGAAATAGGCTCAGACAGTGAAAGAAAAGCACTGAATAATGAAATGTTGCTATAAAAAGAGTGATATCCCTGATATTGTCAAATACTCAATTTATAAAGACCTCCAAGATCATTGCTATGGTTGAGTAAGATGGGAAACTGTTCCTGAAGATAGAAGCAAGAAGAATGTACTCCTAAACTGTTTACATTTTAGGAATATTTGAGATTGCACTAGTAATTTGGTGCACTTTCTTCTCAAAACAGGACAAATCTTGGAAATAAACATTTGAATCAAAATGTAATATTGGTTGCCATCATCTATATATTAATAGCACCATATTTGTCTGTGGCTTCATTCAAAGGCCTAATATAGGTTAAAGATGGAGATGTGCATTTTAATGTGACTTTACCTAAACTGTAGTACTCTTGAACAAATATTTTTACAGTGGGTCCATAGTGAAATGAATATAGCAATAACGAAACTCAGCTAGGGCATTCCTTCTTTTGGGGTATGGGTGGACAAAATAGGGAGTGCAGGTGGCTGGAAAGAGGTTTGCATATTTTGAAATTCACAAGTTCGATGGGATTCTTATTTTAACTCTTAAGAAGCTTTGGCTAGAAGAGTAGGGACCTCTTCCACTAAGCTTCGTTGGAATAAGCATATGGTCACATAGAGTCACATAGTAATCTCAGGAAGTATTGAGTAAAATGCTTTATTTTCAAAAGACCCAGACGTTGTGAGTGCACATTTTTAAAAAAATCTTTTTCCAAAATCTATTAATTCTTACAGGCTAATCTAAAATTTATGTGTTTCTTCAGTAAAAACAATTGATAAATATGAATGTATTAGGAAAAGATGTACATGGATACACAGATGTACAATCTAACAATGGAGAAAATATTTGCCAAAATACTTGACTTACAACCACAATTGAGCGCAAAATTTCCATTGCTAACCAAGACAGCTGTTAAGTGAATTTCCCCCCATTTTACAACCTTTCTTACCACAGTTGTTAAGTGAATCACTGCAGTTATTAAGTTGATAACATGGTTGTTAAGTGAATCTGGCTTTCCCATTGATTTTGTTTGTCAGAAGGTCGCAAAAGTTGATCACATGAGCCTGGGACAATGCTGCAATGACTGTAAGTGTGAAAAACGGTCATAAGTCACTTTTTTCAGTGCTCTAGTAACTTTGAACAGTCACTAAAAATGGTTGTAAGTCAAGGACTACCTGTAATATAGACTCAGTTACTTTTTAAAAAAGCATAAATTAAGAGAATAATGTTGACTGCTTTAAAAGGGTGGCCTTTTGGAGATTATAGAATAAAACAGATTTAAGATTGAGTAAATGAGGGGGGAAAGAGAAGCTAAATAGAACCAGCTTATCTAATTCTTTCTCAGATAGATAACAGGATAGAATCCTATAGGATAAACATTATCCTTCAGAGATTATGAACAATCATTCAAGATGGATTCCCCCCCCCCCATGTTCTCTAGGTGTCAAGGCTCTTATTCTTGTTGGGTTGGAGCGAGTATCTAATTTTGAAGAAGCAATGAAACTGGAATTTGGACGTGGCTTTACTTATAATAGGCCTCTCCAAGTGAATCAGCTGGATTTAGATTTTGAAGTGACAGAGCAATTGGTAAATAACTGAAGTCTATACTTTATTCTTAATGACATAAAAAAATAATGTTAATGGATATATATTTGCAAGTACCTATTATGTAACAATATTGCATTTTTGAAGAAATGTAACCATGTTTTTTTTTATATACCTAATGTACATTTTGTCCATAAAAATGTAACTTCTGTGAAGTTTCAGAGATGAAAAAGCAAAAAATTACAAAGCAGTTGCCCTCAAAGAGGAAGGGGTCTTTATGTAAGCCATGTTATTTGTTCTTCTCATATAACATTTTCTATATTAGTGAATGGCCTGATCAATTACCACCCAGATACTCTTTAAACAGCCTCTGCTGGCCTGTCACGTCTTTCTGGACATTGCAAAGGCTATTTGTGGCTGCTGTCCTTGAATGAATCATGGTGAAAAGTTCATCCCTTGTCCAGAATTATTGAATTGGGAAACTGCTGTGCCAAATCAATATCCCAGATGGATCAATCAATAAAGCTAATTTGAAGGTTACTATACAGCAGACCAAAGTCTGCTAAATTCCTGCATTTGACCCATATTAGAACTGAGATACTTTGTATATTCCTACAAATCAGTATGGTACATTACTGTTGTTAACTCCATAATACAGTTGAGGAAAAGGGACATTAAAGTTAAGAGAGAAACTTGCTAAAGGCTGCCTGGTGAGACTGTGGTAGAGGTAAAATATGAACCAGCAGTTTTCTGATTTGTATGTCAATTTCCCCTCTTTCATGCTGCAAGAGCGCTCTGTGATATAGTTTTGTTAGCATGATTACAACTTATCTAACTATATACTAGGGTTGCATAGTATTTCAGATTTGAAAGTGAAAGTATGCTTTGGAGTTACTTGGCATCTCCAAGTTCTCTGCAAGACCTTTGACCCTTCCAAGGAGAAATGTGCACAGCCCCACTAAATATTCCAGGGGTTTAAGGTTTCTTGGATTCCTGACTTTCCCTTCAATCTTCCCACACAATGCATTCTAGATTAGGGTGCATCCATTCTTGAAAGATTGGTATTGGCCATTTGCGGTAAACTAGAGAAGAATCGCAGCCTGATGAGCCAATTCTACTTTATTATAAAGTTACATTGACAGAATCTTCCAAGTATGAAAGTGCAATTACTGCCAGACCCCCCCAGTCTCCTTTATAACCAGAAAAAGTAGAAAACGTCTCTTCTCAGTCTCCTGCCCTGCCCACTAGGGTTTTGTGGTAGAGTCCTTAATTGGCTCATATATTTATCTTTCAGCCTGTTTTAGCACTCTTGTCTTTGAGAAATGTATTTGTTTTTCAACATCTGATCAATTACTATATTAATAATGTTTCTCCTCCTTGTTTTCAGTACTTTTTTCGTTCTCCAAGCTATTATTTCAGTTAAAGCTCAATATTGCACAAATGTAACCGTGAACAACATCAAGTGCACATATGTGCATTTTAGTAATCTATTTTTTACTTAATTAGTAGTCTGTTTTATTCAGGACAATATTGCAGAAAGATCATGTTGTGAAGTCCCATGCAAATGCTCTGGACAACGGGGAGACAGAGGATTTCCAGGCACAGTTGGACCAAAGGTAAGATGTTTAACATGGGGTTTACAGTTTATAATAAGTCATCTATGGGAATGAGGTGGATCTGTTCCAAGGAGAAATACAAAAGATGCCCAAGGTTTTGAACTCACTTGCAGTGATTCTCTGGATCCCAGCAGTTCTTGTATAGTGATTTCTATATTGTACTCATGATGTCTTATCTAGAAAGCATGTTTTCATCTATGATGTCCATTTTATGTACTTAAATTTCTAGTGTTAAAATTGATATGAATTTCATTTCAGCACCTTGTTTAACAAAAGCTTTTGGCTCAGAATTTGGAGCTTCTAGAGTTAGTTTTGATACTCAGGGTCACATTTCACCTGTGCTTGACAGTACTTGATGAAAGATTTAAAAAATAGAATGCAACTCTATGGAAGGCTTTGCTATCTAGGTGAAACTCTATAAACAAATAATATATTGATCTGTGCATTAGAGATATAATTTTAAATGAATGAGATAACATGAATGCTCTCAATATATATAACATTAGAAAATCATACCAGTGGCTGGAAAGGGTTAAATTTAAAAGATAGCACCGAGGCACTGATCATAGCAGCATAAGAAAAAGGCTTGAAGCATCAGGTCTTTAGAAGCACGGGTCTACCATATTAGACAGGATCCAAGGTGCAGACACTGCAGAGGGACCCCAGAGACAGTCCAATACCATACTGGTAGGATGTAAGATGCAGGCAGGAACAGCACTAAATGACACAACCAAGTTGCTGTATTGTGAACAAGAACATCTGCACAGCGTATGGGCTTAGACTCCCAAACCCAGATCGGAGATCCCACAGAAGGTCATGGAGAATAACAGGGCTAAGATCCTGTGGGACTTCCAGATCCAGATGGACAGACAGGTACTAGCCAATCAACCAGCCATTATGGTAGTAGACAAGGAGCAGAAGACAGTGGCAGTAATAGATGTAGCAGTGCCAAGTAACAGCCACATCAGAAAGAAATAGTATGACAAACTGAAGAGGTTCCAGGGCCTGAAGGAGGAACTGGAGAGGATGTGGAAAGTAAAGGCCAAAGTAGTCTCAGTGGTGGTAGGAGTGTTTGGGGCTGTGACTCCTAAGCTGGGAGAATACATCCCCCCCGCGCGCGCGCGCGCGCACACACACACACACACACACACACACACAGTGTCTATGTATAATCTCAAGGTTTTTTGAGATCATATTCAGATATTTATTGCAATGACTTACTATATTTTCTTTGTAAAAAGGCAGAATTGAGCTTAAAGATAAAATACAGGATATTCAGAATACCATCTCAAGTTTATGTATAAATATGTTCTCTGTGTTTTAAAGGGAATTCCAGGGGAAAATGGCTATAGAGGCTATCCAGGAGATGAAGGTGGACTGGTGAGTAAATGTTTCTCAACAGCAGCATTTTTACTTGCAGTAGCAAGGAAACAGAAGAAAACCATCAATACTTTTGCTGTGAAGATGGATGGAGGCATGGAGGGATGGAGGGATGGAGAGGAGGAGGAGGAGGAGGTGGAAGGAATATGGTACTGTGAAATAAGATAGCCAATTATTTTAATACTCACAATACAGAGACAGATCTGGTTCACAATTCAAAGGTTTATTTCAGAGAAAAAGTGTTTGCAAAGGCGGCCTCCAAGTCTCTTTCCAAGTGGATTGAGTACAAGGAGAGCAAAGCACATTCTACAATCCATACATTTTATACCCTCCACACAATGCACGCCACGCCTAAGAAGCCTTCCCCACACCCCTTTATTCTGCTAAGTCACTTTCTAAGTTATTCTATACTCTAAAGGGTCAGCATGACAATTTCTCCATAGTCACAGATATCTTGTCCACCGGTAGCTTCGCCCCTGGGCGGACGTTCTTATCTAACTGAATTGTAGCCTGACTGTGGGTGTTCCGGTGGCCTGGCCTTGGGTGTGTTCCAGGAGGAATTGTCACAAGTCATCCTATTTTGTTTTACTGAATACATCCTGGGTTAGTTTAGAAAAGAGTTTCATAGCTTATGTTTATTGTATATAAAGTTTGTTAGTACATTAGCTACTTTTTATAAAAGAGTAACTCATTATTATTTTCCTTCAGTACCACAACTTTAGTGCTGCAACAGTCTTTGGTTCATGATGAGCAGAATATTAGCAACATTTTGCTTTTTTCTTCCATGCTACATATAAAACACAGGCTATCTTTTCTTACCTGCTATGCACAATAACAAAAGATCCAAACCTTATTTAGAGTTTTCACATGCCATTTATATCCCATGTGAATCTGGAATCATATATTGCCACTATACATATAGAGATACACACACACACAAAGACAGACATACAGACACACACAGATACACACAAACATCCAGATTAAATGTGCCATTAAGAGACATATCTCTATTTACACAGTTTCTTAACAAGGACAAACAGCAGGGCATTAAGGTGTCATATAAAACATTGTAACACTACTATCCAATGCTGAAAGGCTAATGTTAAGCTAAGCAAATTTCTCTCTTATGGAAATCAAGTGGAGATGACTAAAGAAGCAATCATCCTATTCTTTTGCATCTAAAGTACAAGGTACTTCACTAAAAAAGAAAAGAGGAATTTTTGAGGCACATGTTGGGCAGATTGTGATTGCGTCAATGTTATGAGGAGAACTAAATGTCCTTTTAGAACTGTGTATCAAAAATCCTCACTGTAATCCGGCTTTAAAATTTCAATTTGTGCACACAGACGTCTTTCTAAAGCTTATTGCTAGTTGGGAAACATTTTTGAGAGCATTGCTATTGAGGTTGGAGTCACATCTTTGCTTGAGACAAGCTTTGGAATGGAGTCCATTATTCTAGTGTAAGGTCCCAAAATGTACTTGAGTCACCAGAATGCCAAAGAGAGAGACCCAAGAAGAGGCTTGGAAAAAATATCAGCTTTTATTTGTACAAATAAGAACTGGGTAGATCATTCCACAACATACAGACAAAGAGCATGCAGTGAAAGGCCACACCTTGGGGAAGGTATGGCATCCTTTTATACCTTCAGAGACATCAGCTTAGTATCCAATTCTGGCCCCCTGGCCCATGCCTTCCTTGTAGCCCTGCATTGGCTGTGCAGCAAGGAACAGGGGGGCTGAGTGCTTAGCAACACAGGTATTTGCCTGATGTAACCCTGCCAAACCATGACATAATCCGCACCAGGTGCTGATTTGTACACAAAAACAAGATACCAGGAGTTAGATCACTGGTAGAAGCAAATGGCAGATGCAATTCTAATTCTTAGCAAAGCAATTCTTACAGAAGCAAAACAGCACCAGCAAGTTATTATTATGTCCCAGTAATTCTACCTATTCTACTATTATTATGTCCCTTCACTAGTATTGCATTTTATATGTCTCATTGCCATGCTGGAGTCTGATCGAATTTTGAGCAGGCACTTGTGTGTGTGTTTGGATGAAGGATGTAAAAGAAAATTTGCCTCCATGAAAGAAAGTTAGACCCTATGGCCTTGCCCATTGCAAGTAACTGGATCCCAATGGCCCTGGATCAAATATGATCTTTGGACTGAAATTCCTTGCAATCACCTGTTTTGCATTATAAAAACTGTATACTTTTAGTTGACAGGATTGTCTGAATGTAGCATGATAGAAATGTTCCATATTTTAATAACATCCAATGTAATATTCTTGTTACAGAGTTTGACATCTCCTTTCCTTTCTAGTATTCATGTGTCCATTTTCTTTAACTGCCATCACTCAGAAATATGTTTGTTACTGAAGAGGTATCCATGCTGACTCTCATACTTCTTTCTTTTTTGTCAAAGGGTGAACGTGGACCCCCCGGGATAAATGGAACCCAAGGTTTCCAAGGCTGCCCAGGTGAAAGGGGAATGAAGGTAAAGGAAGAGAATTGGGCTCTACAGAAAAAGAACACATACTGTATAGACTTCTCAATAGACACCAACCCAGTTTACACTAGTTCACTACAGTCACATTGTAGCATCTGGTAGAAAATTACTCAATAGTATTGTCCAAGTACTTTTGGGGGTGGGGTGGGGAACTGGTGCATGAAAGCAAGCTCTGAGAAGAACAAGAGAGTAAGAAAAGAAAGTTTCCAGAAGTTAGAAACAGAATATATTTATTGAATTTACCTTAACCAATCATAGCCTACACACCTTCCCTAAACGGGCAGTGAGATTTCAGTGGGTTTTTTTAAAAAATGAAGTGTATGCATCAAACTGTGGTCTTTACAGATAAATTGAGACTTTCGTACTCATTGAGAAACAATATTTTTTGCTGTTTTTTTGTTTTCTATTTAGTCTTCTATTTATTTTGAGGTCATTCCAACTTTTCCTTAATTTTATAGAAAAATGGAAACAATTCTAACTGTGATGGTTATCTGAATATTTTTTGACTACTCATTTTCCTCTGTAGCTGTAGGTTTTGAGAAATTGAATAAATTTTTAATTAGATAAATGACAATTCTTTCTTTTTTGTAGGGGGGCCGTGGATTCCCAGGAGAAAAGGTATTTAACAATTTCAATATAACAGAAGAAAAAAGAATACACATTTCCCTGTCTTATATTTTTCTCATTGTCAATTTCACCTCAGTATTTCTTTTTTGGGATTATAATAATTAATTGCTTTCTTTGATTCTGTAGGGCGAATTAGGGGAAAATGGGCTTGATGGAATAGACGGAGAAGAGGTGAGTCATTTGAGTTACTTTTGGACTAATAAAGAACATGAAATAACATTTCTTTCTGGTTAGAAGTCATTTCAGTAACACACTTTGATTAATAAATGCAATTAATTTGATTGCTTTTGCCAGGGAGAGAGAGGCTTTCCAGGTGTTTCTGGGGAGAGGGGGAGCCCTGGTAGACAGGTAAGTGTAATTTTTTTTATTATTCCAAAACTTCAAAATTGAAAAGAAAAAACTCCAAACAACCAAATAATGTATTGCTTGTTATAGAGCTACAAGAGACTTCTGGGAAATCAGCAAAGGTCTCAGATATTTTTGTTTTCTTCAATAAAGTCCTAACTGGAGAGACTAATCAGAGATAAGATGCAGCCTAGTTGTATCTCTGAATAGGCCATTCACTGAAAAAAAAAAATGGAGACGGCTGGTCTAGTATCCTTTCTCTGGTTATTCTCTTGTAGAAATATCAGCCAGGGCAAGGTGAAAGTCACATTAATTACAGGATTCCATTGTTATGGGCAAAGGTTTTGATATTACGGAAATAATTTCTTCATAGGGTGGCAGAGGAAGCAAAGGAGAAATAGGAGACCCAGGTGACCATGGACTTCGAGGCAATCCGGTAAATATGTTGAAAGATACTGAGATATTTATACTTTAGATTTCAAATTCCAGGAACAAAGAAAAAAAGAAAAAAAGGGAGAGAGATTTTTTTCTTTATATCTTTTTTCCTTTCCTTTCTCTTTCATATTTACTATATTTTTAAATGTACTTATTATACATGTAAAATCTTTTAGTAATAACTATTTTAAAAAAGATTTAAAATTGCGGCAGATTTAAGATGTTAAGATGTTAAGCAGTTAAACAGGAAAAAACAATCAGAAAAGAGAGGCAACAATCCCAATTCAGCATCACAATACATGGACTAAAATCTAGATCATAAAGACATTTGTTTCTGCATAAATTCTTCTAAAAATAATCTGAATCAATGAGAATTCTCATCCATTCTTAATGAGGTTTTTTTTTTTTTTTTTTTTTTTTTATTCAAATTGTGTGCAGGATAGAATACAAGCAACCAGTACCCCAAATTCCAGGGGTAGGACAAAATTTTCATCAGTGCAATTTTGGGCCATAAAAGATTTAAACCCCAAATTACTTTGCTTTGTAAACCCAAGCAAACCAGAATTTTTCCAAGAGGCCCAGGAAATCATTAAAGTTATCTTTTCATGTCTATTTCCCAATGTAAATATGTTAGTTAGCTGAAGCAAGTTATCAAACAAGGTCAAAGTATTCAGTGATGTGAACAAGATCTATGTATCAACACTTCTAAGTAAGGATTTATTTTCCTGTAGTCTAGTCTCCTAAATATGCACCCATGTGCTTAGAAAAGTTAGAGAGATGAAGAAAGCTCTGGGTTATGAGATGAGCTTTGTGGATACTGTATGTCAGGATTGAAAACAGTCTTTCTCTGAACTGTATCCATCACTATGTTATAAACTGTGTTATAAACATATAATAACTTTTGTCTCACTCTGCTTGCTTTTCATTGCTCGGGCTGCTTTCAGGGTACTTTTGGAACCGATAGCACTGACAGAGGACCCAAAGGCGAAAAGGGAGAACTTGGACCAGCGGTAAAATATCAATCCTTGGATTTGTAGGAGGGTTAGACAGAGATACTACCTGGCTTGGGAGGCTGTCCTAGAACCTCCAAAATCCAGTCGAGATTGCTTGGGAGAATTGAATGCAATCTAATGACTGGACTAATTACCTTACCAACAAGAAAAGTAAAACTGCATGAGGCTATGAGACAATTAACCAGTGGAACGGCTTGCCTTCAGAAGTTGTGGGTGCTCCATCACTGGAGGTTTTTAAGAAAAGATTGGACAGCCATAAGTCTGAAATGGTATATGGTCTCCTGCTTGAGCAGGGGGTTGGACTAGAAGACCTCCAAGATCCCTTCCAACTCTGTTATTCTGTTACAGATACTGTATTTTTTGTTTTCCCATAATAGAAATGGGAGGGATGACGAATAAAAGTTAATCAATTAAAGATGAAATCAATCACTAGGTCAGATCAACTGGCCAGATCAATCCAGAAAACAACATAATATAATCACTTAGGATAAGAAACCATCAGTAAGGAGATAGACAATTCTGGGTAAAATATAAAACTAATAATTTCTCCATCTCAAGTTTTTCCATCCTATAAAACACTCTATTTGAACTAATGATGGCATGAGCCCTAAGATCTCTCTAGTTTGAGAGAAAACCTAACCAGTTTTTGAAAATCAATATAAATCCTACCTTGTTTCCTCATTATAGTGTTTCATGAAAAAAAGAAAGATTTTTGGCACCAGAGCTTTATTGAGTTCTAGAATTGGAATGAAGTGAGGTCAGAATCTTTCCCAATTACCCCATTCCAGGATCCATTCATATCAAAAACACAAACCTAATTTAAAAGAAGAAAAGAGAAATTTTCAAAAATACTTTCTACTAAAATGTTTTTATTGTCCTGTTGTGATTTACATATGTCTCTTGTTTAGTGATAAACAATTTCAGTGTTTTGTATTCTTACAGGGAGAACTTGGAAAAGATGGACCACGAGGTGACGCAGGAGGAGCTGGAAGAGATGTGTGTATAATTCTCCCTGCTATTTGATTTGCTAATAACATAGTTTCTACAATAATAGACATTGTGTGTATGTATGCATCTGTCTGTCTGTCTGTCTGTCTGTCTGTCTGTCTGTCTGTCTGTGTGTATGTATGTATGTATGTATGTATGTATGTATGTATGTATGCATGCATGCATGCATGCATATATAACAAACGTTTGAATACTATGCGTTATCAAATTTAGTTCATGGATGATTTAGAATAATATAGGAACACTTTAGGTAAGATCCCATAATTGTATGGGATTTGTACTGAGACTCACACTTTAAAAACTAATGTATTTGTTTAATTTCTAATATTTTGATATTTACTAAACCAAACTGAGGTAGGTAGTGGGGAGAAGAGGAAAATAATCAATGAGCAAAGAACTCAATAAAGACTGATTATTGTGTTGCACTTTTGTCAATAGAGTTGCATTACTCAGGAGAAGCTCATGTAGCATCCCTTGATTAAGTGTCTGAATATGAAATATTGACTAATTTATTGGCTTTGATCTGAGGTGATGTGAATTAATGTGATGCAAAACTTTGATCTGGACAGAGAACTAGGAAAGATAGCATAGTGGCATTAATAGTTTTGTCCCTGTGATAAAAGAGAGAAAGAACCCTTACTTTCACAAGTAACAATCTCAGATGAAGATGGGAAGATACATACAGTATCTTGATTCCAGAAGGGAACTGGGGAAGAAGGGAAGAAGGATGCTGGTTGGGATGGAGCCATGTGCAGTTGCTACAAAATTATGTTTAAGGAGTAATGATAATCAAGGTAGGAAGATTCTCTCAGTGCTTTGCTTCATTTTGAGAAATAGACCTAGAGCTGGGTCAGGATGTGCACAAAATGTCTATCACAAAATATACTGACTTTGCAATGGAAACAAAACACTCTTTTTTGTGTGTTCTGACTGTTCTGACAACTGGGATCAGTCATGTCCCTGCTGTTGTTGATTTAAACTCAGTGGGATGTTACACCAGTGGAGCATTGAGGCAAACATAGAAGTTAAACATATTCAAATTTCTTCCCATTTTAGTCACAAGATGATGAGCTTGATTCTATGGTATCTTTATCATTATCTTTATAAGACAGAAGAAGATTGCTTAAATGTCTGCAGCCTGCCTGGGAAATGATACAACAGTGGTAGGACTCATCTCCGGGGGGGATGAGTCTGCCTATCGAGATGAGGTGGACCGGTTGCTTTCATGGTGTGGAGACAATAATTTGGTCTTCAACACCAATAAGACCAAGGAACTTATAGTGGACTACAGAAGGAATAGATCAGACATCCAGCCCTTGGTCATCAATGAAGACCAAGTGGAGCAAGTCAGAGGTGGGTTGCTGCCGGTTCAGTCCGGTTCTATAGAACCGTTAGCGGAAATTTGGCGTGGTTCCCCGAACCGGTAGTGACCTCTGGCTGGCCACGCCCCCGAACCGGTCCCCGGTCCCGCTCGCTTACCCCACCCAATGCTCACCCTGCCTGCCTGCCCACCCCGCCCAGCCACAACTAGCAGAATCCAGCAGTGTACTTCTGCTCACCGCTGCTAAGGTAAGGCCGAAGGACACGTGCTGGCGGGTGGGTGGGGGAGGGAGAACTGGCGGAGGGGTGATACCAGCACCGGGTGGACCGATGTGCGCGGGAGATTGCGGCACCGGAGCTCTTCCCGTGCATTTCCCCCAGCTGTCCTGGTCTGCAAGGGAAGCACACGAGAGATCGCGGCACTGGAGCTCTTCCTGTGCGTTTCCCCCAGCCGGCCTGGCCTGCGAGGGAAGCACACGGGAGATCATGGCACCGGAGCTCTTCCCGTGCATTTCCCCCAGCCAGCCTGGCCTGCAAGGGAAGCTCACGGGAGATCGCGGCACCGGAGCTCTTCCTGTGCATTTCCCCCAGCCGGCCTGGCCTGCGAGGAAAGCACACGGGAGATCACGGCATTGGAGCTCTTCCCGTGCATTTCCCCCAGCCGCCTGGCCTGCGAGGGAAGCACATGGGAGATCGCGGCACCGGAGCTCTTCCCGTGCGTTTCTCCCAGCTGGCCTGGCCTGCGAGGGAAGCACATGGAAGATCCTAGCTGCAGTTTACTCGTGAGCAACATTGGCCGGGAGAGGCAGGGAGAAAGGCCAATGCTGCTTACGAGTAAACTGTGGCTCCTAAGGGGGGGGGTTGAGCCTCCCCGCTCACAACATCTTCACCTGAGGGCACCGCTGGCAGCCCCTTCCTGTGTCAGGAGGTCCGTGCTCTTCCCGCTGCTGCTTGGCCTCCTCAATGCACGGAGGCAGGAGGCGGTTTCTTTCGCTGCCTGCGCGCTGCAGGCGGCGAGCAGCAGAGCAGCAGAGCAAGTAAGCCAGCGATCTGCTGGCTGCACGTTTGGCACGTTGTGCTCACGAGTAAACTGCAGATTAGAGGCAGCCGGCAGATCTCTGGCTTACTTGCTCTGCTGCTCGCCGCCTGCAGCTCCCAGGCAGCGAAAGAAACCACCGCCTCCTCCTCCGTGCATTGAGGAGGCCAAGCAGCAGTGGGAAGAGCACGGACCTCCTGACACAGGAGGGGGCTGCCAGCGATGCCCTCAGATGAAGATGTTGTGAGTGGGGAGGCTCGACCCACCTTAGGAGCCTCAGTTTACTCGTAAGCAGCATTGGCCTTTCTCCCTGCCTCTCCTGGCCAATGTTTAGGATCTTCCGTGTGCTTCCCTCGCAGGCCAGGCCAGTGAAGATGTTGTGAGCGGGGAGGCTTGACCCCCCCTTCAGAGCCGCAAAGTGCTCGCCGCCCGTCTGACACCCACCAAGCCTCCTCCCACCGTGCTTGTCTTCCTCCTCACCAGAAGCGCTCGCAAGCGACAAGACATCTGTTATTTTTGGGGAGACTGCAGGATTGCCCCCATCTGGTCTTGACTACCTGGCAGCTAAGTACCTGGCTGGTCAACCTCAGGACCTCAGATTCCCACCACCCAGCACCAGTTCAGAGGTTCCTTCCCCCCCTCCCCAGGGACAGAGAGAGAGAGAGAGGGAGGGAGGGAGGGAAAGAGAGAGAGAAGAGAGGGGGAAGGGAAAGTGAGACAGACACACAGAGAGGTGGAAGAGAGAGAAGAGAGAGGGGAAGGGAAAAAGAGACAAGAGAGAGAGATACCTGTTTAAAAGAAAAAAAGAAAATGGCACTTTGAGTGTGTAAGGTTACAGACCCCTGAGTTAGGCAAACACCATGGCCGTTAAATGAACCTTGTGGTCATTAAGCGAACACTGTGGTTGTTAAGTCCATTTTCCCCAATGGGCATTTTTAAATGGAAATCATAAGGAATTGTTGGAAACTGGCAAAAACATAGAAAGCCTCAGTCACATGACTGTGTGGAATGTTGTAACTGGTCATAAATGTGTGTGTGTGTGCGCGCGCGCACGCGCGCGTGTGCATATGGCTGTCAAAACTCCAAAAACAGGTCAAGTAGCTCTGGGGAGGTCAGTCGTAAATTTGAACACTTGCTAAACAACCGGCCATTAAGCGAGGACCACTTGTATTTGGTTTGCCTTAAGGGTTCAGAGCTGTATGGAATCTGGTTTCCTTTAATCCTTTGGGGGATTGCAAAAGGTCCGGATGCAGGAATCCTCATAGGGGGAACTAGGATCATGACCACCTAGCCACGCCCACCCAGTCACATGACTGTGAAGCCACGCCTGCCCAGTCACATGACCATGAAGCCATGCCCACCATCACATGACCATCAAGCCATGCCCACAAAATAAGCCACGCCCACAGAACCGGTAGTAAAACATTTTAGAACCCACCCCTGGAGCAAGTGGCCAGTTTTAAGTTTTGGGGTGTTATTATAAAAGAGGACCTGACCTGGGGCGCTCACATTGCAGCATTGGTCAAAAGGGCCCAGCAGAGATTATACTACCTGAGACTTCTCAGGAAACAACAACCGAATGAAAAATTGCTAGTGACCTTCTACCGCTGCACTATAGAGAGTATCTTAACTTACTGCATCTGTGTATGGTTTGCCAATTGCACAGTGGCAGATAGGACAGCACTCCAGAGGGTTAACATCATTTCCCAGAGGATCATTGGTTGCCCTCTCCCCTCCTTGGAAGAGCTTTATAGCTCCTGCTGCCTTAAGAAAGTTCAAAACGTTCTTAAAGATCCATCTCATCCTGGGCACCCTTATTTTGAACTATTGCCATCTGGCAGACGGTACAGGACAATAAAAACAAGGACAAATAGGCTGAAAAACAGCTTCTATCCCAGAGCAGTAACTATGTTGAATTCTACTGTATAGTGCAATATTAGCAGTATCAGGGGTTTTCAATTCAATTGTGTAGAATGTGAAGGATGTGCGTTTTTGTTTTATTTTTTTTATAGTTTTCTTATGTATGATGTACACTGAAGATGGCATTTAATTTCATTGTACGAGGTGCAATGACAATAAAGTAAACTTAAACTTAAACTTAAATTATTGTTGCTTTGTGTGTGCACATGTCTTTCTGATTGTTATGGGAAGTTATAGTTAATGTAAGCAGATGGATAAGCTGTATATATACTTTGCTTCGTTTATTCTAAAAGTTCTGTGTATGACATTTGTGTTGATAGTGTTTAACTGCAAACTTTACTTATATGGTGTTGGTTTGATTATCTGTTTAGTATCTGTATATATTATCTGTTACTAATATTGAGCTCATGTTATATTTAAAAATGCAAAGGTTCTAAGCTGGGTTAGAATGATGAAATTCATTGAACTTTGGTATGTGGGTGCTTTCTGGACATACCTTGGTGTCTTGTGTTAATGTTTGTTTTATTAATACGATTAAAAAGAACTAGCAGCCCATTTATTGTAACCAGGAATCACTCCTTTGTGCAAACAAAGACATCTGCCAAGACAGAGTCAGTTGCTGAGCTTTCATCTGACTGGCTAAGAAGAGGGGGAAAACACACCAATTCTCTTGCTTGGTCTTGCTAAACAGAAGTTAATGTTTACAAAGATAAAATAACACAAAAATAAATCTAAGTAAGAATTTTAAAATCTTAAGAATTAAGACACCTTGAAGTCTGAATCTTCTGTGTCCTATAGCATTTAACTGTTGAAAGATATACATTTTCAGTTTGAGTATCCACAAGGAAAAAAATCCTCAGAGAATAAAAAGCTGTAGGTAATTACCAAAATAGAGAAAAATATTTTTCTAGTGATACCTCTGCATAACAATTAATGGCTATTCTGTATTTATTTCAAGGGAGCACTTGGCAGAAGAGGACCACCTGGTATCAAAGTAAGTCTTTATTATGTTTTTACATGATGTGTGTTTGTGTTATGTGCTATGTGTGTCTTATAAATATTGTATACACATATAGTAGGGGAAGTGAGGATAGCCAAATCTAAGTAATATTTTTATAAAAGTTGAAAAAATGAAAAATATAGAATATTGGTTTTTTTTAATTCGCAGTTGTTAAATAACTTTGCATTTAGGAGAATTTGTTGAGAAGAATATACTTACTCAGCCCACCAGTGTGCTTCAGATAGACAACCATTTTAGAATCCTTTCTGGGACAAATTATGTATTATTTTTCAGGTATAAACATGCATGCACAGAATAGATATATTTCACAAACATTTATTTCAAAAACTGCTTATGAAATTGTAATAAGCAAGACCTTTAGTCTTTACTTATTTATCATGTTTATATGGCTTCACATTTCACAGCAGTGTGACTTTGCAGCATACAACAGCGAATCAAAAAGAAAAATCAATAAATTCATAAAAACAGTTATCACTGAAAACAATAAAGAACAATGAAAAGCTTGGAAACAGAGTTGACGATGTTAGCTGCAGGAAGGGGAGTCATTGCAATATCTCCCTGATCCCCATCTTTATTCTACCCTTCTGCCAAAAAACCTCATTATAGTATTATAGGCATACAGTACATGGTTTTTGTGTGCACTGTATCCTCATAGCAACTCTGTAAATTAGGTTAATATAGAATGATTGAAATTCTGACTGGCCCACATCTGTCCATGAGTTTTGTAGACATAAATGTTTAAGGAGACTGAGATTTTTAATCAAGTATGTGGGTAATCCCAGAGGAAAATAAATTTAAAACTCAAGTAATGTAAATGGCTGCATCTGAAAGATGTTCCATCCACTGATAGAACCTAGTTCCATTTGACCCTCATGCCCAAAGGAAATGCAAAGAAGAATGCAGCTTTTAACTGAAATCATACAAATATAAGAAAATGCCAGTCTGCCTTATTAAACAGTAGCTACTGTATATAAAAGCTTCTCTCTTTCTCTCTCCGTCTCCCATCCCTTCTATCTCTTTATCTCCCTTTCCCTCTCTTTATGTCTGTCTGTCTGTCTGTCTGTCTGTCTGTCTGTCTGTCTGTCTGTCTGTCTGTCTATCTATCTATCTATCTATCTATCTATCTATCTATCTATCTATCTATCTATCTATCTATCTTTTCATTACATTCTCCATTCAATTGTTTTAATTTCTTAGGGAAATAAAGGTGCCCTTGGCTCACCAGGATTTAATGGGGAACAAGGAATTAAAGGTCCCCAGGTGAGTTTTTGCAACTCATTTTCAAAAGTAGGGAAATGACATTGGGGATACATTGGGTGGAGGGGGACAGAGGTTGTGTTAACTCATTGCAGGAAAAGCAACAACAATTTCAATAGTAATTTATTGGTTAAATTTCTAACTAATTTATTGCTATCAGTTTAATTGCAAAAAGTTTTTGTAGATTATTGCTGATTGTATCAAAACCATCAAGTATTATCTTGACTTGTCAAATAATATAGTTTACAATGGTATTAATTTATGTCCAGATCTCCCCAAAACAGCACCTAAGAAAAAGCTGGCTACAAAAGGAGATTATAGATAATATTATACATCTCCTTATATAAATAAAATGAAATTAAATAGAATTAAAAAATCAAGGTAAAAAAAGTTCAATTCAGCACTGTGCAATCAGAAACCAGGAATCCGGGATTCAGGATCAGGGATGTCAAACTCACGTTGTCATGGCAGCGTCACGTGACGTATCGGGACTTTCCCCCCTTCGCTAAACCGGGCGTGGGCATGGCCAGTGTGTGACGCATCTGGCCCGTGGGCCGGGACTTTGACAGCTCTGCAAAAGATGATGAATGCAAGCCCTCAAATACATATAGGAGATTAAAAGCTGCCAGTCCTCAACAACAACTGTTGGATTTTTTTGTCTCTCTGTATGTCTGTATGTATAACATTGTCATCTGAAGTTATTAGGAGTGTTACTGTCTGGAGAATTTAGATTCATAGACTTGGAGGTTATATTAGAGGTCATGTAGTCCAACCCTTTACTCAGTGCATTTCTTAATTCTAAAGAATATTAACTAATAATGTTAAGAATGTAATAGAATTGCTAAGCCACATGGGAAACACTGTAAAAATAATGGGTGTAGTCTTTTATACTACGCATATTCCAGTGGCATGATATCTGAGTCATGCAAATGTCTATGTGCATACTAAATGAAGGTAGGGCTTTGGGTATTACATTATGTTATCTTCTATTGTGATGCAATTGTGAGGATTTTTTTTTATATAGATGGGAAACTGTAAATTCGTTCATTTCTGTTCATTCAGTGATAACATAGTACTGTGGCTTTGAGAGTTCTTAGTTCATAATAAACCTGTATTTCAAGAACGTACCAATTTTGTATCAGAACTTTTCTGCTTCAAATATTTAATTTTGCTTATTTGTACAGGGACCACCTGGCACAACTGGAATCCCTGGACTTCAAGGAGAGCCTGGCCTCCCTGGTCAGAGGGTAAAATTAGTTCTTTCTGTCATCAAGGATGTTCTTAAAGAGCAAATTATAAACACTCTTAGATGGGGAAGACTCAGTGATTATTGTCTGTTTCTCGTCATCATCAGAAGTGTGACTGAAGAGCGGTTTAATATTAGACAGCTGTGAGACTAGTTACTAGGAGAAGAAAATATTTTTTATTATGGATCCTGTTGGGAGGATTTCTTTTCATCCTGGCAGGAAAGAAGTCTAGATAGCACTTCTCATTAACAAGAGCTGCAGAACCATTTCATAATTCCAGTATGCACTAGAGTTGTCCCTATGACCACCCCAGGAAGCACAACAAAAAGCAGTATCTGCATAGGTCTTTGTGGCTGTGAGGTTGTCAGGCATCTTTCCTGGTAAAACAGAAGATTAGGCTCCAGCCCCAGACATCTTGATCACTTATAAAATTAGATCAGCCCCAAATGGCCCGGTGGTTTTTTCTTTGAGGTTTTAAGAGAATTTGCTCTGCAAGTGAACAATAACAAGGACCAGCATTTGAAGGCCTCCTGTCCCCAAGCCAGAAGTAACAAAATTTCCTCCAATCCTCTTTTAAAGCCATCAAATTAACAGCCATTGCCTTGCTTTTGGCAAGAATCGAATAATAATAAAATAACCCTGGGTAATCAACTACTTCCTTTTTGTGAAATAAAAAACCAAGTTCCTATTGTGAATTTTCATTCATTGGAGGACTCCTGGAGCTAATGATTGGCAAGAGGGTGAAGACCTCCTCCTGCACTTTCACTATACGGCATGGGATTTCATAGACTTTGATCATGTCTTGTCATAGTCACCTGTTTTCTAAGCCAAAGTGTTGCAAATTTTCTAGCCCTGTTTCAGAAATGTGTCGGACACCCTGACAATTTTTCTTGCTCTACACAGTATATCCTTTCCAGCTGTATTATTCCAGCTGCAGACTTTTTCCACAGTGGCTCCTGCTCTATGGAACATCCTGCCTTTGGAGATTAGAATGGCTCCAATCTTGTTAGCCTTTTGTAAGGTCCTGAAAACCTGGCTATGTTCCCAAGCCTGGGGTACTGAATATATGAAGGGCCCTGTTTCCTGGCTGTATTGTTAACTGACCAAGTATCTTGGCTGCTGTGTATATTTATTGTATTGTTTTTATTGTTTTTAGTGTTTAGTG
Source organism: Thermophis baileyi (assembly GCA_003457575.1). Taxonomy (NCBI): domain Eukaryota; kingdom Metazoa; phylum Chordata; class Lepidosauria; order Squamata; family Dipsadidae; genus Thermophis; species Thermophis baileyi. The sequence goes on from QLTV01001119.1 coordinate 3,837,557, forward strand.
TTTTAGTGTTTAGTGTTTAGTGAGATGGGCAGCTATAGACATTGAATAAATAATAAGTAAGATTGTATGTGACAATAGGAACTGTATACAGTATTCCAGATGAGAATGCATCATGCATTTGTATAAGGGCATTACGATGTTGGAAGTTTTATTTTCAGTCTCTTGATTATCTCTTGTGTGGAGCTTGCCTTTTTCATGGCAGCTGCACATTGAGTCAACCTCTTGAGCTACCTATTATGTACTCAAGATCCTTTTTATAGTTACTTACAGGCAGATCTCATAAGTGTGGACGTGAAGCTAGGGTTTTGTTGCCTAGTTTGAATTGGATTTGATTTGCTATAAACTTAACAATTCACATATTTAACAAGTTATTTTGAAATCTTTACCATCTCTTTTGATTCTCACTACCTTAAACAGTTTGGCATCCCAAGCCAGTATCATTTATGAAAGACCTTCCTTTTTATTTTCTGCAATTAAAAAAAAGCCTGTTCATTCCCAATTTTTGCATGGCATTTTTAATCATTCAACAATACATAAAAGGACAAATGTCTTTATTTCATGAAAACAAAGTTTACTGAAGAGTTTTTGTTAAGTGACTTTGTCAAAGCTTTTTTTGAAATTCTATACAAATCTATACATGCTTGCTTCCATTCACAGGCCTATTGTGGGAATCTCAGAAAACTTTAGAAGGCTGATGAGGCAAGATTTACCTTTGCAGAATCCACATTGATTTTTCATAGCAAGGCTTGTTCCTCTATATGTTTAAGGGTTTTTCCCTTCTTTAATGATAATTTCCATCCATTTTTCAGTTACTAATATGTCCATCCTATAATTTCTTGTTTCTGTAGGGTGCTGGTGGTCCAGTTGGAGCTGTAGGGGAGCGTGGTAGGTCTGGTCCTCTTGGTAAAAAGGTCAGTTTTTTTAAATAGCTCTAATAATTATTAGTTAAATGACAGAAATGGTGGCAGTTGAAATAAACTGTATTTTCACTACTTCCTATATATCTTTCCAGTCTTAACCACTACATCGAGCTGGCTCTCAAAAATATGTCTATAGAAACTAAGAATATTGTTAAAATCTTTAAATATTTAATTTGGGATCGCAATATCATTAAACTTTCCCATTGGAATGTTAAAAAGCGTATTGTATCTTGTTTAATTTTAAAAGTGCATGGGGAAACACAAGTTTAATGGTTGACATTTACTCAAAGAATACTGGATTCTTTATCACTCCTATTATAGCAACTTGGAAGTTCTCCTGAACTCAGAGATCTAGTTGAAGGAGCAGCTTCAGCTGGTGCACAAGTTGTGTTTCTCTGTGAATGGGAAGCTTTGGTGACAGTATCTCATTGAAGTTGGATTACTGTAGTACACACATTACTTGGGCTGCCTTTGAAGACTATCCAGAGATTACAGTGGGTGCAAAATGTGGTAGCTTGCTTGCTGACAGGTGAAATTTGCCTTACCAAGATAACATCTTTGCTGCAGTTGCTATATTGGCTCTCAGTAGGCGTTTGACTGCAATGCCTTTAAACTTTTGAATGGCTCAAGGCCCTGTTACCTGTAGAACCATCTTCTCTGAGCAGAACTTGTCCATCCTCTGTGCTTAATCCAAGAATGGTTCCTTTGGATTCCCCCCTGTGGGCTGTCAGGAGAAGGGGAGTCCAGAGACAGGCTTACTCAGTGGCTCCCCATTTCTGTGGAATAGCTTTCCCCTTGAGGTCCTCCACTATTGACTTTGAGGAAGTGCTTTATTGCTGCCCCTTTGGGACTCTGATGATGCTTACTCCCTGGAGTATTGTTACTTTATATTCAGTTGTTAAGATTTTTTAATATTAGTTTAACATTGATATTGTTGGAGGTAATATGCTGACTTTTTAAACCACTTATAGAGGACTGTAAAGCACTATGAAATGGTATATAAGTCTAAGTGCCATTGCTAGTGCTAATACTATTGTTCTCTAATCACTGTGTGTATATCTTACATGATACATTCAAATAAATCTTTCAGGGTGAAGCTGGTGAGCCTGGTCCAAAGGGGCCCATTGGTCCTCCTGGCCCCCGAGGAGAAATGGTGAGTGTTACTAGGAACCAGTATTACTCAGCACTCAAAGAGCAAGTATTAACAGATTCCAGGGATAATCAACATTTTCTTGTTAAAGCACCAAGAACACTGTCCACATGTTTCTTGATTGGAAACCTTGATTGTTCCCTGCAGGTCAGTCCAGATGGCTTACAAACCATTTCACAGGGCTCCATCCACTGCTGTAGTTGAAAGAACATCCTTAGCACTAAATTGTTTAGAATGTAATGCCCATTATGGTACAGCAAAGATGCAAAGAGACTTTTCAGAATCCCAGGACTATTGCTTATTTTGATTTGTGCCTTTGCATCTTGTAGGGAGATGATGGACGAGATGGAGTTGGCAAGGAAGGACCTAAAGGCAGAACGGTATGTCTAGGATCATTTTTTAGACTTATACAAATATCTGAAATTTCCTTAATCCATACAGCATGGGCAGCAGCAGCAGAATTTGCAGCAAGGGAACCAAAGTTCTCTTGCCTTCTAACACAAGACTGCCTGTTTTCTTTTGTTCTTCCTTAGCAATAACAACACCCACCCTCCCACACCCAATTTTGACATTATCTCTGATTTTCTTCCAAGCTCTTTTGTGTCCATGTCTCAACCCTACTTTTCCTTAGCCTTTCCTTGTCTTCCCTATACCTGTTCAGTAGGCAAAATAAATGAAATATAAAATCTGTAGTCTGCAAGCTGCCCTTCTGTTTTTATCTCTTCATAAGTAAGTTTTCTTCTCCACAGAGCCTTCCTGATTTGCATAATTCAATTCTATGGATAATTTTTAATTGATGCCAGTAGAGGTAGTTTTTTTTAACACACTCATATGAGAAAGTTTTAAGTATTTGGAACAATGAGCTTGGGGGAAAGGATTAAACTTCCTTATAAGGGCTGTGGTCTGAATTGAGTCATCCTCAGTGTCAAAGTAACATACCTTTGGGATTTGTGATTCCCCTTTTGAAAGCTCCCTGAATTTAACTGCACAGAATCCCCATGCAACCTTTATTATTATATTCAGTGACTCTTCCAAAGAGTTATATTGATCAGTTGGGTTTTACAGCAGAACAAAATATTCAGTAGTGCCTCTGTTGATACTCATAATCACTAGAAAAAGGATTGGGGAGGTGGGAGGAAGCCAACTCTTCTGATTCTAAGACCAATTTCTTTTCTCCACAGGGACAACCCGGTTTCCCAGGATACCCAGGATCACGGGTATTTAAAACACTTTCTAGTTTTTGTAGAGTACTTTAACTCCTATATGATCTTTATTAGAGAGTAAATGCTCTGCTTCTCATTTTGGATTAGGGTGTACCTGGAGATCATGGTGATGATGGTAAACCTGGCCCCAAAGGAAGCAGCGGTGAACGGGTAATGCCATTTCATCCTCTGACACCAATAAGACTCCCAATGATTTATTTGTTCTAAATGTCATTTTATAACTATTACTGGCAGAGCTATGGTGTACTTAATTAGAAGAAAGATAGCAAAGTGAAAGTTGTATCACCCTGGCAGTGTAATAGGAGATGGGTTATTTTTACCTTTTATAATAGTACTTATTTAAATATTGTTGCTGAGTTGGTATTGCTACTTTATTGTAAATACTAGAAGGATCCCCTACCTGGAGAGCTAGAAGGTATTGATTTCATTCACTTGTAATTGGCTGGACAAGATCCTTTCCATTGCCTGTATTCACACATACTGTGATATGTGCATTGAAGCCCTATCTTTTCACCAGATTGGAGCCCTATCTTTTCACCAGATAGTGTATGTGTGTATATACATACATACATACATACATACATACATACATACATACATACATACCAGAGGTGGGTTCCTCCCGGTTCGGACCGGTTCTATAGAACCGGTAGTAACTTGGCGGCCTGGGTTGCTAGAACCGGCAGCGACCCAGGCCTGCCACGCCCCGAACCGGCTGGCTCTTTTGGCGCCACCATCTTGTTTTTCGCTTCTGCGCATGCGCAGCTTTTTTTAAGCACTGCGCACCCACGAAGCGCGTGTGAAGCGCGCGCGCACCCGCATGGCGCCCCACTGAGCGAACCGGCAGCGAAGAAAAGAAGAACCCACCCCTGATACATACATACATACATACATACATACATACATACATACATACATACGAATGTATAACAGAATAACAGAGTTGGAAGGGACCTTGTAGGTCATCTAGTCCAACCCCCGGTCCTAGCAGGAGACCCTACACCATTTCTGACAGATGGCAGTTCAGTCTCTTCTTGAAAGCTTCCAGTGATGAAACTCCCACAATTTCTGAAGGCAAGCTGTTCCATTGGTTGATTGTTCTCACTGTCAGAAAAATTCTCCTTATTTCTAGGTTGAATCTCTCCTTGATCAGTTTCCATCCATTATTCCTTAACTGGCCTTCAGGTGCTTTGGAAAATAGGTTGACCCCCTCCTCCCTGTGACAGCCCCCCAGATACTGGAACATTGATATCATGTCACCCCTGGTCCTTGTTTTCATTAAAATAGAGATACCCAATTCCAGCAACCATTTTTCATGTTTTATCCTCTAGTCCCCTAATCATCTTTGTTGCTATTCTCTGCACTCTTTCTAGAGTCTCAACATCTTTTTTACATCGTGGTGACAAAAACTGAATGTAGTATTCCAAGTGTGGCCTTACCAAGGCGTTATAAAGTAGTACGCGCGGGGGTGTGTGTGTCGATGCTAGTAGATTTGAAATAAGAATGAAACCATCAAGAAAAGTCAGCTTGCTCACAGTGGTCATGGTGGTCATGACACGGGACTTGTGTCGGAGGGGGCACCTGTGGTGGCCAAACGCTAAGGCAGGACTTCCCTCAGACTCTATTTCACTCTCATTATACCCTTCCTTCCTTCCTTCCTTCCTTCCTTCCTTCCTTCCTTCCTTCATTCCTTCCCTCTCCCATTCTCCACTCCTCCCCTGGAATTCAGCAAGGTTTCTCTTCCGTACCCCTATTTGCTCTTCTAGGAGAGGGAAAGAGAGAGGCAGGGAGGGAGATGGAGGGAGAGGGAGAGGGCGAGAGAGAGAGAGAGAGAGAGAGAAAGAGAGAGAGAGAGAGAGAGAGAGAGAGAGAGAGAGAGAGAGAGAGCGAGAGCAAATTGCAAGGGTTTGCTCAAGAAGGAGCAAAAGTGCAGAGGAAACCCCAGAGGAAGAAAGAAAAGGAGACTCAGCCCAGAAAAGGCAGCCAAGGGAACTGCCCAAGCAAGGAAAGAAACCCTTCTGGCTATAGAAAGGAAAGAAATGCTGCTAAGGAGAAGATCATCTTGCCTTGACTAGTTGTAGGCAAAATTCTGATAGATTAAACCTGCCTAAAGTTGAGTCTGTGTAGCCTAAAGGATCCTTTCTGTTGTTCTCTCTGCCACCAAATCAGAAGTCTTCCAGTCCTCTCAACGAATGTCAGTGAAGCAAAATTAGGGGTCAAAATTTCCCAATTCAGAAACCTCTTGAACCTGCCAGTGCAAAGAATTATATCACGTGCCAAATTTCACTGCCTTAAGAAATTGACTTAAGAAATTGACCCTGGAAGAGGGATTTCTTTGCAACTGGAGTCCACAGTTTGTTTTTTTAAACTGCTTTTCTCATTCCTATGCCATCCATATTTCTTCTGTGACAGTGTGTCTCCCTGCACCTTATATTTGGACTCTGCTCTTTTTGGCTATCTCCTTTTTTAAAAAAAACAAAACGCTTTCCTGACCAATTCTTTTTCTTTTGATTTCTGCCTGTGTTCCCAACTATTTTCTTTCCCAACTATTTTCCTGCAGTACTCTGTGGCAGCCAAAACGGAACGCGTGGAGGCCGCCCGCACCCCCCCGCACCCTGTTTTGGGCCTGGATGGCCTGCTGCACCACCATGGCAGCCACGCCCCATTTTGGTTAGCAGAGGCACTGCGGGCTGGTCTTTTGCTATTTTTAGGCCAGCCCCGCAGGCCGGATCTAAGCAGATCTAACCCAGATCCGGCCCACGGGCCTTGAGTTTGACACCCCTGTTCTAGAGTCTCAACATCTTTTTTATATTGTGGTTACCAAACTGGATGCAATATTCTAGGTTTAGTCTTACTAAGGCTTTATAGGTGTGTTCTTACTAAGGCTTTATAGAGTGGTATTAATACCTCATGTGATGTTGATTGAATCCCTCTGTTAATGCAATTTAGGATTGCATTGCCTTTTTTGGCTGCCACCACACACTGTTGGCTCATATTTAATTGGTTGGCCACTAAGACCCCCAAGATCCCTCACACAGTTACTGCTATTAAGCCTGGTTTCTCCCAGTCTATATATGTACTTTCGGGGTTTTTTTGCCCAAGTGTAAGACTTTACATTTTCTCTACATTGAATTTCATTCAATATGTTGTTGTTGCAGGTTTTTAATATACAAAAATTTCATAATGATTTATTCATTTTACTGCAATTTAATTCATTTGTATTTTAATACTGGAATTCTAAGGAGGTATTATGGTGTTGTTTACTTCAAATTTAGCCAATTCCCCAGTTAATTAGCATTATGTGTAAATCATGCGACTCTGACCACATCCTTCAATGAAAATAGTTTTTCATTAATCATCTGATTAAGGCATTCATATTAGTTGTAAGATCCCATACCGTGTTCTTTATCAGCGATGGAGATTCAAAATGAATTAGTGTAAAATAAAGAGAAACTTTGAATTATGTTCTTATTAGCCAGTAGCCAACTATAGGCAAAAAGAAAGTAGCATTTCATGAAATTGGAACCCAATATGTTTTTTTAAGTACCTTCTGGTCATAGTGGAATAATGTTAGAACTGTGAACATTATATAAGCATTGTCAAATTAAACCCAGTGATACTCATTTGCTTGTGCAAAGAAGCTAAAACATTGCTATAAGTTGAAATGATGAGTATTATAATACTATGAATAATCTTACATACCCATCTATAAATACTTGTCATATGTTTTGTTAGACTTACTGAATTAGAGATAGCAATCATTTTTAGCCAAGGACAGTACTTCCACACTTTTTAAATAGGAGAAAGGCTTTAATGACAGAGTGACAACTGGTATACTTATGTACACGTAGGTGGGTGCATGTGTGCCAGGGGTGGGTTCTTACCGGTTTGCCCGAACCGCTAGTGACGTCATCCGAACCGGATCGGTGGTTGCCGGTCCGTGGGGGCTGCCATCTTTTTTTTTTAATTTTTTCCGATTTTTTTTTTTGGTTTTTTTCTGAGCATGCTCAGAAGGTGACTTCCAGCCCTGTGCATGCGGTCGCCCT